>JAAVUB010000084.1:0-55655 GCA_014898885.1 Fusarium lyarnte (nom. inval.)
GGTTTGGCAGAACATGCGCCCACCTCGCTGTGATACTCGGAAAGTCTGTTTAGTGTGAGGTACCTCCATGTCAGGAAGAACTCATCTGTTCTTGGCAATCATTGGTGGGTTACAAGAAAGCATCCATGACAACCAGTCAAGTTGCGGAGGCAAAGAAAGCTTCAGACCTCGACCCTAAGTGGAAGAAATACTTAGGTAAGTTAGCATAATCTTAGAAGTCTCTTTGATGAGTTTATTTAACATCATGTTTCAAGGTCCTAAGTGTCTTGCTCGCTCCCTGTGCCCAAGCTGAACCTTTCGTAGAGAAACGTCGTGATTGTACGGATGGATAATATGCAGCCCAGGTGCTGCCAGGGGTCCGCAGTACTATAGAGCCGCATTATGGCTAGGTTATCGAGTTGAATAGAGACTCAATTCACTGGCAGGGCATATGCCAAGAAAGGGCCAATGAAATAAATGTAAATGAAAGGGATGAAGTCAATCTCCATAAATTATTTGACATTCATTCGGTGACGTGAGAACTACTACATAGTAAATAAGCTCCATGTAACCAAGCTTCAAACCGTGAGCACACGACCACCGTCACCGATCTAGATCTAGAACCAATGGGGAAATGTAAAAGTCACTAAATCTGCCAGAGCGTTGAACAATCCGCAACTTCTCAATTGGTGCATCAATACTAAAATCTGAAGCTACTGAATTGCAAATCCTTCTCAAGATTCGCTATCAAAGGATTGTCGCCGGCTGACTCACACGGAGCGATCAAGACGAACCAAAACACCAGCTTCCTCATTCGGAATCATACACGATCGCCTCATCAATCAAGATCTCCAAAATAAATGTATAAAAAACAAGCCAAGACCTTTACAATAGCTCGTCAAGAAATCTAAATCTCATATCAGTAACATAAACACAATGTCATCTATAACAATCCGCCCCGCCACAATCGATGACAGCGACTCAATCGCAAACATCCACTACGAGGCACTACAGTTCTACCACGACTTCTACGCCGCCTTCTTCCAGCTCCATCCCCGCGATCTGATCCCCCTCGCGACAAGAAACGCCCTGCAGAATCCGGGGCAGCAGCACTTCTTGGTAGCTGAGCAAGCGGGGAAGACAGTCGGGTTTGCGCGGTACAAAGAAGTCTTTAAAGACAAAAAGCCGAACTCGAACGCGACGCCCCCGGCGTCAGTATGGACGGTTAAAAAACACATGGAGGAGCTATGGGCTTGGTTCAATGAGAGAAGCGAGGAGATTGATGCATCCAAAGAAAAAGCCGTCGATGGGAAAGATCATTTTGGTAAGTGATTTCTTTGTTGCGACTTCCAGTAAAGTGGCTTGCGTCTAATGCGGCGCAGAAGTGATGCATCTCATGGTCCACCCAGACCATCAACGGAAAGGCATCGGCGGTCTATTGCTCCAATCCATTACCGAAAAAGCCGACGCCGCTAATGTCCCGACGCTGATCGTATCCTCTATCGAGGGCCACGGCCTCTACAGGAAGCACGGCTTCGAGTCGCTGGGCACATGGACGGTCGACAACGAGGAATGGGCGCATAAGATCGCGGAGCATGAAAAGGCGATCGGATATACAGACGGAGTTATCGACATCGAGGACAAGTACAGAGGGATACGCGAGGTCGAAGATAGCATGATCCGGCAGCCCAGCATCCGTGTTGCATGATTCGCCAATCTCAGCAGTTTAGTGTGGATACGCGCATAGCGTACCGTTCTCTAGTTCGTATTCGTTTTCTCTTCCAGAAACAAAAGAAAAATTAAGAGAAAATTCGGGAATTGGACGTGTCCCCGCTCCAATCACGATAAGATCAAGATGTGGAAATCCAGGTACAACGGCCTAGCGACTCCCCCCCCCCCTTCACAGAGAGCGTGGGACCCCTGTGGGTATCCGTACTACGCCATCCATTGAAATTAACCCTTGGAATTGGGTCTTTTGCGGCATCCAAACACCCCCGGCCCCGAGAGGAAAGACACCGCTGGCGGCAAGATTTCAGCGGAGCTCAATCTTAATAATGATGTGAAAATCGCATGATCGCAGTCCCGTTGTTCTTATCAATCTTTCTCTCCTTCATCTTCATTTTTTTTCTCGCAATTCTCTGCTGGTGTAGCTGCAAATTCACTCCGCCAACTGCTTCACCATGGACGCTATACTCGAGCTCCTCGACCCGTATGTCTTCGATTACGGATACGCATACCTTTTCCCCCAACAGCAGCTCCAATCAACAACGGCATACGGAAACTCAACAAACTATGCCTCTTCTTCCAAGAACTTTGACGATGAGTACTCGCTCAACTTTGGCTCGTCGCTACCGCGCGACGACATCTACCGCCAGAGCGCTTCTATTCTCATGATCGCTGGCTTCGGCGCCGCCTTCATCTATGTTATTTCCGCCGCCCTTTCATACTACTTCGTTTTTGATCGCCGTCTCGAATATCACCCTCGATTCCTCAAGAACCAGATCAAGCTCGAGATCCAGTCTAGTTTCTTCGCCATTCCCATTATCGATCTTCTCACGCTCCCTTTCTTCCTTGGAGAAGTCCGCGGCCATAGTCTGCTGTACACGCGAATTGACGAGTATGGCTGGTGGTGGTTGGCCGTGTCTACTGCCCTCTACATGGTCTTTAACGATCTCGGCATTTACTGGATTCATCGCCTTGAGCACCATCCCAGTATCTACAAGTATGTCCACAAGCCTCACCACAAGTGGATCAGTAAGTCAGACTCTCTTTCACCAGATACGCGCTAACAAGAGCTTCAGTTCCCACCCCCTGGGCTGCCATTGCTTTCCACCCTGTCGACGGGTACCTCCAATCCCTCCCTTACCAGTAAGTAACAACTTCTGCGCCGCAATTGGCCTCTTACTAACATCAGCAGTGTCTTTGTCTACATCTGCCCCATGCAGAAGCACCTCTACATGTTCCTCTTCGTCTGCGTTCAGATCTGGACCATCCTTATCCACGACGGCGACATGATTACCGGCCATTGGCTCGAAAAGTTCATCAACAGCCCTGCCCACCACACTCTCCACCACATGTTCTTCACCTGCAACTACGGCCAATACTTCACATGGGCCGATAACTACTGGGACTCTCACCGTGCTCCCATGCCCGAGCTGGATCCTATTCACGAGGCTGTCCGAGTCATGCGCGAGAAGGGCTTGGTGGACAAGGATGGAAACCCCATCAAGAAGTCCAAGGATGAGTAAATGCAGACATGACATTTATGAATACTTCACCCAGGGGTTCGTGTCCAACTAGAACAGACCACCCATTCGGTGCCGGCACCATCACATCACGACAGGAGTACCCTTGGCCTCACAGCATCGCCGGCTGTGCAGAGATTCCGGGGCTCTTACGAAAAGTTTTCGATCAAACAAATAGACAGTTTTAATCACATAGCGTTGCATAGGGAATTCTTCGACAGGAAATGTATTGACTAGAGGATAATAGCAATAAGTATAATACCAAAACAATCTGATGACCGTGCAAATATCCCAAAACCTGTCCCCCATACCTCACGACTAACTTCCGCACTACGACTGCCATCACACCTTTTGTCTCACCGATTTAAATGGTTCACCTCCAGGGCTTAGACTTGAGCCTGGCCCTGGGTGATCGGGTGCGAGTCAAGACCCAGCTTGAACCGTCTCTTGCAGGCCTTCCACATCTCAATGAGGCCGATATATACAACAACGCAGCCAACGACGACACCCCACTCCCATGAAAGACCCTTGTGCTTGAACACCTCGGTGTTGAGGTAAGGGATATACACGATAGGGAAGATCATCACAAAGCCGGCAACAACGGACCAGAAGAGGAACTTGTTGTGGTAGATGGTCTTGAACACAGAGAAGGGGCCAGTGGCGCGCTCGTCCATGTTGAAGAGACTGCGGTGGAAGTGCTTCACCTCCCATGCTGTGACGAGCAACAGGAAAGCCAAGGTGGAGAAGGTTGTTGCACGAGCGCGGTAGACAAGATCACAGGCATCATGTCCGCTCTCGTTGCAGCCTTCCGCTATGAGGTAGTAACCCCGGCCAGATGAAGCATAGTTGACAAGCATGAAAGCACACAGGCAGAGGGAACCTGAGCAGAGTCCATAGACAAGCTGATCGCGAACCAGGTCAAGGGTGAAAACACCGCTGCGCAAGCTGCGGGGAGGTCGCCGAAGGATATCAGGAGAGGCTTCCTCGAGACCAAGACCCAGAGCTAGAGGCGATGAGGTAACCAGGTTGGCCCAAAGAATTTCCAAGGGGGACAAGGGGAAGACGGCGTTACCATGGTCATCCTTGAAGGCAAGACCAATAAGAAGGAGAATGACTTGGGCCAGGTTGGATGTCAGAAGATGTAGAAGGAACTGTACCAGTCAGCAATCATGTCAACAACCAAGGAGAGGAACAGCATACCTTCTGAATATTGTCAGCAAGTCGTCGACCTTCCTGGATACCGGTAACGATCGAGGCAAAGTTGTCATCAGTGAGAACCATGTCAGCCGCCTCTTTGGCGACGTCGCTACCACGGTCTCCCATGGCAATACCGACATCAGCTTGCTTGAGGGCAGGCGAATCGTTGACACCATCACCAGTCATGATGCAGAATGCCTTGCGGCGATGGAGGGCTTCGATCATGCGAACCTTCGTCAGAGGGCTACAGCGAGCGAGAACCACTGGGAGTTCGTCCAGACAGTCAATCTCAGCATCGCTAAGGGCGCCAAAGTCGGCAGCTGCCATGACGGTGTTGGACTTGAGGGGGACGTTCTTGTTGAGAATACCGACTTCGTAAGCAATGGCTGTGGCAGTCTTGATGTGATCACCAGTAACCATGTGAACAGTAACACCGGCGGCGCGGCATTGTTCAACAGCGCCAGCAGTCTCAGGGCGAGGGGGGTCATAGAGTCCAGCAAGACCGACAAACTGAAGCTCACTCTCAACCTTGGAACGATCATGGCAATCCTGAACCTCACCATTCATAGGCTTGGTTGCGATACAGAGCACTCGCAAACCTTGGCTGGCGAGTTCTTCGGCTTTAGCTAGGATTTCCTTCTTGAACTCTTCAGTCTCGGTGAGCTTGGTGAGGAGGACCTCGACAGCGCCCTTTGTATATACGTTTCGAGTCTTTTCGATCTCATTACCGTAGACAACGCTCATGAGCTTGCAGGAAGAATCGAAAGGATGTTCGGCCACCAGGGTGTCACCCCCAGAAACACTACGGCCGAATCTCATGGCGAAAACTTTCAGAGCAATCTCAGTAGGCTCACCAACGGCCTTCCACTCAGCATCCTCAGAAGTGATGATGCTGCTAGAGTCCGTCTCGGGCTCTTTCTTGCCATCACTGACTGTGGCGTTGTTGCAAAGGGTGAGAACCTTGAGGAAAGTGTTCAGGTAGCTTCCGGCCAAGTCAGCCGACCACTTGACAGTTCCGCTGTAAGGGTCGTAGGGGTTGGCGGTGCCCTCAACAGTTCCGGCGAGATCGCCACGGAGCCAAACCTTTCGGGTAATCATTCGTCCTTGAGTCAGGGTACCAGTCTTGTCCGAGCAGATGTTGGTAACACCGCCAACGGCTTCAAGGGATGGCATCTGACGAACAATGACATTGCCGCGAACCATTGCCTTGGTGGCAACGGCCATTGTAACTGTCAAAACGGCAAGGAGAGACTCGGGGATAACGGCCACGCCGACGCAGATACCATAGAGAAGGACTTCATCGGTGATTTCCCACAGACTGGCGGAAAAGACGATAATGACAAGGAGAATGGCGAAGGCGAAAAGCAGTAGGGCGAACTTGCTGAGGGTGACCTGGAGAGGGGTTCCTTCGAGGCCAAGAATTCTGCGACAAAACTGGTAGAACTTCCAAACTGCGCGACCGACGGGGGTCCTTTCGGTGTCGTCGTTCTTATTTTTGCGCAGGAGTTCGGCGATTTGGCCGACCTCTGTTTCCATACCAGTAGCAATGACAATACCGGTGGCTCGACCTCTAGTGACAGAGCTTCCGGAATAGGCCAGGTTAACACGATCACCCATGGGCATATCAGGGTCGGTGAAGATGGCATCTGGCTTCTTGCTGATGGCGATAGATTCACCAGTGAGAAGTGCCTCGTCGGTAGAGACGTTGATACCTTGAACCAGGCGCAGATCGGCAGGAACAACATCGCCAGTTGCGAGAGAGACTATGTCACCCTTGACGAGGGTTTCGGCCTTGACAGTTTCACTCTGACCATCTCGGATGACCTTGCATTTAGGGGTGGACAGAGCATAGAGCGACTGGATGGTCTGCTCAGCGCGGTAGTCCTGGATCAATCTAGCGGGTATAATGTTAGCATGGAGTGGAGGTTAATGAGTACGGCTAGATGTGATTCGGACTGTCAGCTTCAGGGTATGGCACAGGATTCGGCCTCAGTGCTTGGGGCTTCTGGCCTTACGCATGGCAAAATCACAGGCTTCACCGTATGGCAGCAGGAACAAGGAACAGGAACGAGAAAGAGGTGTAGCAAAGTGCAACAACGATGTGGGGAGTTGTAGCAGCAGCAAGCGACAGCTCCAGCAGATTGGCTGGGCGAGTGACGCAGCAAAGACATACCCGACAACGATGTTGAGGACAATGACGGCGGCGACAACGCCACCCTCAATATAATCCGAGATAGCAAAGGACAGAGCGGTCACGGCGATGAGGACGACAGTCAGGGCATTGGCAATCTGCTGTATGAAGATCTCGTACAGAGAGATGCCCTTGGCGCCTTTGATAGAATTAGGGCCGTCCCGCGCAAGGCGGGCAGCAGCCTCTTCGCTACTCAAACCATCGTCGACGTCGGACTTGAGGTCTCTGGCGACGCGATGAGCAGAGAGCGTATGGGGAAGAATCGGCTTCTCTATGGCTAGTAGGTCTGGGGGTTCCGCTATAGGAGGCTGGTCGTCCTGACCGGCTGCGACGGTCGAGGAGTCCGACGTGGAAGTGGCGTGAATTGCACCATTCGCGGATTTGGATTCGGTTTCTCCCATCGAATGGGTGTTGGTATAAGCGAAAGCTGGAGGGGAGCTGAGCTAGGATGTTTTTGTTGCTGGGACAGGCCAGACAGTATAAGCCGCGGGTTTTCTGAGTAAACTTGAAAAGAGAGTTGAAGTAATACTTAGGGAAGAGATCGCGTGAAGCACGATATCTGGGTAGAGAAGAAAAGAAAAGTTGTGGAAAGAAGTCGAGAGGGTGACAGCTTTTATCTACAATCCGAGGTAGGAGGGAACCAGGAAGGACCGGACAGATGCCGGCAACAACGAGGTTAGAAGCGAGGCTCTGTAGGGAGTTCGTCTAAGTGGGAGACGGGACCTATCCCAAACTTCTCAAGCACTCTCCCATCCTTAGAGACTTAGATCCGATCCAATCCAGTCCAATAGAGGAAAGGAGAGGAAGTGAATAGCACGGAAGTGTGAGCTTCCCACTTACACACTCACGCACCCATGCATGTGCCACCCCGCAGTCCAATACACACTGTGCTTCGCTGGTGCATGGTACTACCGGGTACTAAGATCCATTGTCAGAGCATTCATAGAGACGATAGTATCGTTTCCAGCCATTGAGTTGAAAACTGTCAACGACATTCGGTCAGATTCTGTTACAACAAGACCAAACGCTTCAAACATCCATCCACTGCAATGCCAATCAAAGCATTGTTCAACAAGCTTCATCTATCTTACCCAAGAGGATCGTCGAGATTAGGTTTGGTGGAACCAGAACGGCCTCTTTGGCGCCATCAAAGCAAAAGACTTGCTCGAGACACGTTGTTCTCCCACGCCAACAAAGACGGACAATGTACTCTCAAGTACCCCTCTTGGCGTGCAGTATCGCGTGGGATACAGACGAATCAAAGCTTATCCTGCCAAGGTCACGAGGGGTTGCAGGGGATCCAACACCACGCCCGTCGGTCGGATGAGCAATTGCTTTCCTTGGGCAATTGCTTCTCTTTTCTTTTGTTTGAATCATTATCTGCGAGTAACCGACGGTCCAATCTTCACCATTCTTGTAGAAAGCTGTGCGGCTTAGATATTTCTGCGTTTGATGGATAACGCTCTAGGGAAAAGTGTTAGAAACGCCATCTCAAGCTTCACATCCATTGGACAACGCCTCGGGCAACAGAGCACAATACGACACAAGCTACAGTCTCAATGGCAACGCAAACATCATCTGCCTGGATCAATCAATCAATCTCCATCCATTACTGTGCCAGAATCACCCACAATCACTGTCCATTAGCGTCTGTCGTCAGCAGGCGATAACTTATCCGCCTCGACAACAAGTTAACAATATCCACATGATGAGGTTAGCCGATGTACCAATCAGTCATTCAGCGACCAATCACACTTCACCTTTGATCCTCGCCTCGTCTCATTATCACCACTTCTTCTCTTGATGAGAGAATGCTTGTTTGAACTTGGCATGGCTTGGGCTTGGCATACGACGACATTTAACCAATACTGTGTTGCTTTTGCTTCGCCTCGTCCAAGACAATTCTCTTCTTAATCACCTGCTACGACGAGCCAAGCTTGGTTTTGCTTGGCAATGATAGTGATGAATGTCACTACCTTTAGGTCTTCTTTTTATGGAAACCTGCATCGTTTTATTGTGTCGCTCGTTATGCTTGTTTTGTCCTCCAATGACCACATTGAGCCTTCATTCATTCACCCTGGCACCCAATTACGGCCAAGACCATCTGGGGAACGGCCTTGTTTTGGCGGCTCTTGCTCCAGAATTACGCTAAGATTTAAGCTTAACAACTGGGTTGCAAGCCTGGCAAGGGGTTTTCTCTCAAAACCGCCTGAAACGACCCCTACCCTCTTGATTTTTGGGCTAGGAAACATGACGGTGCTACTCTACAGAGGTTCAGAGGTTCCCGGTTCTGCCACAGGCTCTGACTTCATCGAATATGCTCAACCGTCATAGCGCGAATCAGGTATCCTGAACAACCAGGGCACTACACAGCCACGTAACCCTGCTACCAGTGGATACGGGCCTTTTTTGATCTACAGCCAAGGAATCATTTCACTGTGTGAATGTCACAAGCAAGTGCCGCTCACTCGGCGCCGTCTTTTAGACTCCGGACCAGCCGTGCACCGAGATGCAAGCCACGACCACCGACGGCCGAGACGGAGAACGAACGGCTCAGACATTACAGCACGATAGTTATGTTTGATCGACTACTCCGTATAGGATCAGAATTGGCCAATGGCACTTTTCGACAATGATAACCCTAGCGCTTGAATAAAGTTGAACGGGGTAAGTCTGGGGAACAAGCTTAAACCAAGCTTTGATGAGGGTCCAGGCATCGAACTTCCCCGGATATCAACTTCCAAAGACCCTGTACAGCTTCTGAAAACAACTCGCTCGCCGAAGTTGACGGCTCGTATCTCCGGTTCTCAACGACGGACTAGCCCTGTAGTATCTTGAACAGCATGCCACTACGATGTGAAATGATGATAGACTCTCCCTGTTTCTCCTTGCAGCGTCTCATCCACCTTCTTGGCTTTGCGCAAGGCTCTAGTCATCATGTACGATGCGGGGTATGGGGTATTGGCATGGGCGTTAATACCATGGATGCAGCAAAATGTCTATGAGAAAGGTAAGATGCTTACAAGAGTTCGGGATATTTAGGGTTCTCTGATGACTTGTGGGTTCCGATGAGACAAGGCCTGCCAAACTAGGAGATACCGGATACTGGCTTGCACGGGAGGCACAACTTCGGATACAGGTGGTACGGATACAGTGTAGGTCTTGTCCGAAAATCAATTCACGCCCGCAGGGACGGTTGTGTCTCTGAGAAAGCGAACATCGGTTTGACGCCCTCCTAGACAAACTCGGGCTTCAGATTCACGGTCTATGCAATTAGCCTTGACCTTGACGATAAACACAATCTAGTTGAGGCAGTTTTCTCTAGCACTGATTATCAACACTACTCCGTACGGGCCAAAGCATGCCCTTATCCGTCCGTAGGCCATGTCTACTACTATCTCTCTCTCCTCGCCAAGACACAATAAACTTCCTTATCCGAGGAGATTAATAAACGGCTCCGGCCACTTCCCCCACACAAGCGGTTGGTCACCCAACCGCCCGCTCACCGGCGAAAGCAACTTGATCTTACGACGCTCCTCATCCACATCCGACACGTACAAGAAGCCCATAACACTTGCAGCACGGACCGTATCGGGCGACTCCTTCGGTGTTGCATGCATAATGGCAAACGTCCAGTGCCCCATCGGCGTTGAGGGGTCTGCTCGGGTGATACCCTGGTTGTGAGAATGTTCTAGCATAATGAGTCAGTAAACCAGTAGATGGTTTGGCGAGGGTCACGTACCGTCGGAAGTGTGATACACAATCACACTGTCGAAATCGACTTGCTGGATCAGGGGGCTCAGAGTGCGCTTGGAGTCGCCGAAGAAATACTCCTTGATAGCTGCTTCTCTTACGTGCTGTAAGAAAGCCTCGTCTCGAACGACGACACCGTCGGACTTGTCGATAGGAACAATGCTGATGGGTTCCCCGAGACTTGTTCGCTCGTTGCTGAATCGCTTAGATAGCTCGGAGGTGATACTTGTTGAGCCAATCACAATGATAACATTCACTGGCTTCGTTAGCTTATCTTCTTTCAGCACTGGGAGCTAGACGTACCAGAGAATTCATCGACGATGTGTGCGACGAGCTCATGCCCATCTTTGCTCTGCTCGGGAAGACCCATTCCATCGATGATAACACCCGAGCTCTTGACGTCGTCATCCTCGCTCAAGCGTGCACTCACGCTTCCGGCAAGTTTACTCATGAGTTCGCGATAAAAGTCGGGGTCTTCATCGGGTGATGCCAGTCCGTAGTAAAACACCAGAGGGAGCTTCACGGGCACACTGCTTGGGCCACTCGTAGGCGTACTGCCCCAACCGTCCACGGCCTCAATGTCCATGACAGTCGCAAGAACACTCGCACTCAGTGTTCCCGGTAGACTGAGCAGTCCTTCTTTAGGATTCGCATTCACCACTAGAGGTTGGTAGCCTTGTCTTGTCGCATAACTCGTCAACGTCCTCGCAACTGTTGTCTTTCCCACATCTGCTGGTCCAACGATCAACACCCTCGGTCCTTCTCTGCCCTCTCTCGCCGCCTTCTGCCGCATATCATTGAGCTGTCCATGAAGATTCACATGCACATTTGCCGGGTTATCGGTCGGATTCGCATATTCCGCCACGGAGTCAACGTCGCACCGGCCATCGATCTCGAGCTCGCACCCGTGCCACGTTAGAATCTTTGACTTGACGCCCGCAAATGTGTAGGCGTTCTTAGGGCCCAGTTCGACGCCGTCTTTCTCTGCTGTGCCGGAGAGAAGCTTGACGATTACGGGGGATGAGGCTTGGAAGCGCCATTCGCAGGCTGGTCGGAGGGTGATAACGCGGGTGCTCGAGGCAGTGGGCTATAATAAATGTCAGTCGGGGTTAATTAATGGCGGTTATAGAGATTTACCTGTGTGGGAATCTGGCCCAGGCCTGGAATTGACATTGTCGCTACATCGACTTTGACGAAAGAGAAATGTCGTCGCGATCAAAGGTGTCTGTGCGTGGGGCTCTTGGAAGCTTTCCAGAAGCTCGATGCAAGGATGAGATAAAGTTGGAACAGCAGGTTGCATGACATAAATAACAGTGTAGAAAAGCGATTTTATGTGTGGATTGATTCTGTCAACTAATCTCGTAAGAATGAGCTAAGTGTATACTCCCATTCGAAACTACCCTGTAGCTATCATTTCAACTTTTAACCACTGGACCAACTTTCAATTCCCCTTCAGTATTCATCCTCAGCAAGATCTTTCCCCTTCTGCGCATTTCTGGTCGATGGAGCAGCGCGATCATCAACTCTGGGCTCCTTGTAGTGGCGCATCAACTCCTGAGGAAGAAAGATGTAGAACGACGGGACAATCATCTCAACAGATTTGAGAAATCGCAGTCCTGCATCCAACTCACAAATAGTCGCAGCAGCCCTCAATCCCAGCATCATGTTTGCCAGAAGAGCATCGTCGAAGAAGAGGGTGATGGTATCCTCCTTGACAGGCCATTCACCAGCCCATGGGTTCTCCCAATCATCTTGAATGAAGCCCTGCTTGAAGACAGCTTTCCCAACAGGCACGTGGTTCGCTGCCTTGTCGCCAATGACGAGAGACTTGAATCGCTTGACAATATCCTCGTCGGGTCGGATGATTTCGACCAGCTCAAGAGTGCAGGTGTATTCGCTGAAGATGCTGGGTTCCTTGAGAGACAGCTTTTCGAAGAGTTCAGGCTCGTCCATGAGAGCGAAAGCCGCAAAGAAGACAGCCTTGGGATCGAAACCCTTGGGTCGCTTGAAAGTCTGGAATGACCAAGACTCTTCGGTCGATGTCTCGTAGAAAAGCTCTGAGCATGCGAGGTTGAAGTACCCGGGGAGATCAGCGTTGAGCTGTCGGATCATGGGCCACTCGACACTGACAGTCTTGCACAGCTCGAGAGCCTCCTTGACACTGTCCTCGTACTCAGGGCAGACATCGTGCTGGAGGACGTATCGAAGAAAGTTCTTAATCGTTTCGATGCCCTCCTCCATTCTCTTGGGCTCAAAGGAGGTCAGATGGGGGAGACTGACGGAGAAGAAGCCCGCAACGACAGCAGCGAAATCGACACTCCACTTCTCGTCATCCCCGTCGTAGAACTTATCGCCACCTTGAGAGTTGGCCCAGATAACATCCGTAGCAGTTGCCTCTCGACGCTGGGCGGGAGTCAGTTCCTTCAGCTCTTGCTGGCTGAGGCCGCCGAAGGTGTTGGGCGTGGTATCGACGCCGCCGAGGAAGAGATACTCGTTAAAGTAGAGGCCACGGTCGCCCTGGAGACGGCGCCGGGAGCGGAAACGCTGGATGCAAGATTGCATGCGCCTGTAGATGTTAGCACTGGCACTTGCTAAGTGAGATGCCTGTCATACTCAGCAAAAGGGAGGTCTTGGGAGTAGATCTCATTCTTCTCTTCCTTGGCCTCGACGGGAGTCAGAGGTGGATCGGCGAAATACTCCTCGAAACCGCTTCCACGGTTCTTTGGAAGCGCTGTAGGTCCACGAAGGAGGTTCTTGTTTTTTCTCTTCCGGCTCTTCTTGGTGATGCCCTGGAGGGACTCTGGCAGAGCCACGGGCTCCTCGATCTGAGGCTTGGAGTCGTCGGCCATGATTGTTTTTGATGAAGAGGGGAAGAAGACTTGGGGGTGAAAAATTCCGAGGTTTTATGTAGTCAGTGATGCTATGATTCATAGGCTGTAAGAACACAGGACGAATTTAGCCCAATATGCCCGCCTAAAGATGGGACGAATTGATTCGTAGGAGCTGGCTGGCAGTGTCAAAATAGCTACCATAGAAAAGGGGTACTATGTCGGCATCAGGATTTCACGCGTCGTTTCTTCTGGAATTGAGATAATTTGGAGACAGCAAATGACACTTATAACAGAGAGTGGACATCAGAACAGAATAAAATCTTCCATCTCAATAAAAGTTCCAACTAGTTGCTGGCTGTTTGATGTTGTTTGGCTCAAACATGGGCAGATAGGAGGCGGCAAGCTGCTTCAAACCTGCGAGTTTCCTTGAAGCTCAGACTCTTGCTTCCAATGCTCTCATACGAACTATATGCACTATGCCAACCATTTCCAGAAGAAGAGTATCCTGCGGCTCTCCAACTCGCAAATAGTGGACTGAGGCTTCGGGCTGTATTGGTGCTGATGATGAAGGTCGACCACCCCCCGATAGATATGCTACTAAGCTTTTCTCATAGTATGCAAGTTTCCGAGTTTATAAAATCACCATATCAGAAGCAGATTGTCAAAACACAATGTTGCCACGTTACAGATGATAGATACAGCTTTTTGGTCTTGCTTGTATTCAACAGGTGTGTCTAACTTCTCATGGTCAACGTACATGAGTTAGGAATACAGTTGACACAGAGCCACCCCAGGATATTCGATGCAAATCAGCCTTTGTGCTCGGAGTCTCTCTTTCTCTCCAGTGAATCTCTAATTATGTGGTTTTATAGAATTAAAACCAGAATATGATAAAAGTTCAGCACTGCCACGCACATCTAACCCGTATGTATATTCATGGAAGATCTAGCTTAGGTATTCTATGCCGAGTTCCGATGCATGAATTCATTTTTAACAAGTCAGTGCATTGTATGCAATTACAACACCGAGCAGACTAAAGCAAAGCCTACTATCTAATCTCAGCAAACCCCTCAAGTCAAAATGCCTATCACAGCTGGGCTGAAAGCAAGGCTTTCACGATACCCTAGTGTGAGTAACGCCAACCAAAACTATGCTGGTAAATACGGGCCGGCCCATCCCGGCCAAGAAAAGGGTGTAGACAAGAGAGAGGGATTTAGAAAAAAGGCACAGACATCTTGATTTGATTCGTGGGGGGCTTGTTGTTGGCTCTGGGGTCAGTTGATAGAGGTCACCGGGCGGGTTTTGGCTAAGCTGAACGGGTGTAGCTGATAGGGTGTGATAGTGAGACTATGTGTGATGTTTGGGGTAGTACAACTTGAATGTTTGTGTAGTAATGGTTTTGGTGTTTCAACGGATGTGTAAAGAGTCCGATTGAGCTCGGACTGCATAGTGTATGGGGTTGAGATAGTAGCTCAACTTGAGTATCAGTTGAGGCGCTGAGGCTTCATCTACGTGCATGCATGCGTGCATGTTAGGCTAGAGACATATTTTCTCTTCCGTTCCGCGTTTGTCTCGGCCTCAGGCTCGTTAATCCGCTGGATCTATGAATCAATAGCATTGTACCCAAGAAATGATGAATCTCGTGCCATTCTTAGCAAACCCTCGTTTGAGTCAGATCGCAGTTTACAGCAAGATCGCCGCTCACGTCCCAAACGCCAGCAAAGCAAACACGCAGCACATGAACAAATCCATGATCCAGAAACCCTGTGTTCCTTGCATATCGTAAACACCCCGGTTGGGTCTGATGATGGGCTATCTCATATCGCTGCGACGTGTAACCAGCAAAACGTTGGACAGTGAGACAAAAAGCCATGTCAGTTCTTGGAAATGACCGACGATGCAAAATACAAAGAGAGTGAGTATGCCCAGCGCCAATGGAACTGGACCCCTGTTCTTGTTGGTTGTGGCTCAGCGAGGCAGAGCGCTTGACAGGGCTCACTTCTCGCTGTTGTTTGGCCGTTGACTCGCTGGTATTGCCGCTGAGATGAGGGGCTTGTCTAGGATCGCCTTCGTTATTCGGGGCTCGTCTCGCTATCGCTTTGAGAGGAAATGCTTTGCGATTCACGGGCTGTACCTTGTCGGCTGGCTGTGTAATTCTAGGACTTGAGTTGGGGTTATTCATGAGGTTATCGTTGAGTTGCCTAGTCACTAGTTCGTTCCGCTCTGCGATTCACGGTTACTAGAAATACTGTATAAACAGCCCGTGAAATGCCCATCTAATGACGATTTACTATCAATCTCGTACATCGCCATTCCTCCCAAGACCTCGTCTGACCAGTTCTTGTCAGAGAAATACCATCGTTGGCCTCACATCATCCTCCAATTTCCCACTGGTCCGTTACATCCGCCACAAACGCTGACCAAGGCTTGGGGACTACAAAAATTACATACAAAATCGCCACTCAGATCTCTCCATTTATTCACCTTTTGCAACTCAAAGCAGCAAGTATAGTACAAGCGGCCCTTGTATCTGCGGACGAAGCGGAACGGTCCCCTCTTAACAAACTCGTCTCTCTTGTGCCTTGACGTGTCGCACCTTGACCAAGACAGACAAGACTGGGGTTGATCCTGTGCTGATCAGTTCTTTTTCTTCTCTCTCTTTGAATTCTCGCTTTCTGCGCCCCTGAATTTCTTGGAAGACCTCATCGTGCTTGAACCCTGATTTCAAGCATCTCCGTCATTTCCTATTTATCTATATCCTATATCCTTTATCTTATAGTGGCCATTTTCTATCTTTTTTCCTCTCAAAATCTTGCTTTACTTGGCGCTCCACTCAAATCAAACCTACTTCAGCACTGGTCCCTAACGCTTCGCCTTGCGCTGAGCTGACCCCTCTGGACTCGACAAACTACGCTACTCGCTCTACCCTGCGAACTGAGCCACGCCCTCGAATCCATCGCTTGCTTCAGCCTTCAGCTTCAAAGTCCAGTCCAATTCCTTTCAACACACACAGGCTTCTTCACCGCCCTCACCCCTCGACATTTCTATAACTCTCCCTCGCCAGTCGCTTCCGGACCTTGATCGCTTCTTTTCTCCCAACGTTGATTTCCTTTCCATCTCTCTCTTTCATCAAGCAAGCACCTTTTACGGCTGTTACACCGAACAACGGCGCAAGCCCACCGCCACACTCACAATCCCACGAACTATGATGGGATCAAAACAAATGCCTGATCGCAAAGAGCTTCGCGATTACAATTACGCTGTCGCTGGCCAGTAAGTCTATTGATCCTTTTCGCATTGCATATGCGCTTCTCATCCGAGGAATTTGTTCTCCCTTGAGAACGCCTCTGTCGCTCTGGCTTGGCACCTATATTTGCGTCACAATGCCACCCCGCGCTTCATCTGCATCGTGCTAATTTCGATGACTCAAGTGCCGGCACGCTCTGTACCCCCGATGGCGAACTATTCATCAAGCCTTGCACACAGTCCGAGATCGATTTCTACCAGTCTGCCAATCGAAGACATCCCGAGTTCGCCGATATAATGCCATTGTTTATGGGATCCCTCCTCCTTACCGACCCTACCGAGAAGACAATAGACGAGGCTGTTGCAGGTGTTATCTCCCACGCCGGAGATCTCAAGACGTCAAAAGAAGATATTGTCGCTTCGGTGACCGAACAGGTTGCTCACGCTACAGCGACACAACAAAAAGAAGGTGCTTGGGTCCCAGCCAAGGATAACAAGATCAAGACCGATAAGGCGGTTGTGCTGGATAATGCTACCTTTGGTTTCAAGAACCCCAATATCCTGGATGTCAAGTTGGGAGTAAGGCTCTGGGCCGATGATGCCCCTCAACAAAAAAAGCAGCGCTTCGACAAGATCTCGGCTGAGACGACACACGGCAGCTTGGGATTCCGGATAGCGGGAATGCGGGTCTACCGCGGGTCAGAGGATGCTTCGGAACTGGACGAAGAAAACTACAAGATCTACGATAAGGATTATGGTCGAACAACAGTCACTCAAGAAAACGTCGTTGATGAGTTCCGAAAGTTCATCTTCAACAAAAGCGCTGGCATTGACGAAGATCTCGGCAAGGCCGTTTGCGCAGCCTTTGTCCGAGATTTACAGAGAGTTGAAGAGATTCTCTCACGTCATGAAAGCCGAATGTACTCATCTTCATTACTCTTCATCTTCGAGGGCGACGGCCAGGCCCTCCGAAGCGCCATTGAAGAGAACAACGCCCTCATCGACGCAGAGGCGGGCATCGGCCAAGCAGCTCGAACTACCAAGAGGGTTGATAGCGGCATCGCTCTGGACGACGAAGACGAGCTAGACGAAGACTCGGACCTCGAGGCCTCCCTGCCACAAATATACTCCCTAAAACTCATTGACTTTGCCCACGCCGAATGGACCCCCGGCCAAGGACCTGACGAGAACTCCTTGACGGGCGTAAGGAGTCTTTTACGCATTTTCCAGGGGATGGCGTAAAAGTTTTCACGGAGATGAAAAAGGGCAAAGACATTTGGGCACCTTTTATGATCATGACAAAAAGCAACGCATTATAATGGGGACGGATGCAAAGAAAGCATTTTGCTTAGACGGAAATGGAGAGGAGTCTCGATACCCATGTGCTAAAGGATCGAAAGGGGATCCAATGATCGAATGTAGAAAAACAGCTGCGCTGTGCTGCGGCTCGGTGCATGGCGTCCATGATGATGACGATTTAACTTTTACTTCGACTTTGTTCTCACATTGGGTGTTGCTTTTATGCCTGGCGTCTTGGACGTCTGGTCGTGGATTTGGCGTTGAAGGGTATGGATTTAGTTGTACAACAACATATAAGCATAGAAGATTAGGTTATTATACGAGGTTGTAAGTACATGCAACCTTGACTCTTTTCGCTCATAAGTGTGGCACACCCAATGGAGAAGAAATGATTAGCATTATTCACGCATGCAATGTTTTACAGAGCGAAGAATGTTTCAACAGGTCTTTATAAACTACCTGTGTCCAGAACACATCATATACCTGGTAAAACAGCCTAGAAACAAGCCTTCAAGCCTACGAAAGTAAGTCTAATTACCACAAACAAGCTGAAATGCGTCCGGTATGCATATCGGATCATCATACTAGAAACGCGCGAATCCAACCAAATCCGACGGTCAAAACTCCTGATATAATTATTGTGAAGTGGAGAACACACAGGCTCCTGTACAGAGCCAAGTTCCTCCTAGCAGCACCCATGATTCAGCAACGATAATCCCTTGTCTCAAGGCCTCCAGCAAAAAGAACATCGTGAGAATGTGTAAAAAATGAAACTCATTGATGAGACTGGGACTCGAACCCAGGAGGATTGCTCCACCAGGAAATTGGTGTTAAGGTTAACCTTAACCTGGCGCCATAACCAACTCGGCCATCTCACCCAAGTCCTCTAGGACCCGCTTGTTGTTGTGAACGACTTCGCAAAATCCCAACAAGTCGCTGGAATTTCGTAGAAATGGATATGAAACCATCTCGGTGCTGTATTTCCGTATTGTATAAAAGGGGACATGTGGCAGAGCGTTTAATCCTTGGACTGAATCTTGTGATCTCCAGCGACGACATCGGCGTAGGAAGGTGGCACACCCTGGCTTTCGGAGCTACCCTCGCCGTTACTTGTCACGCCATGCTGCTGAGGCGCAGGACGAGAAGAACCACCAGCGCTCTGAGTGCCGTAGTTCATACTGTTATTGTTGTTGCTAGCACCACCATGGTGAGGTTGGGGTTGGGGTTGGGGCTTGGGCTGCTGGTTTTGGGGATGGCCATGGCCGTGTTGATGAGGGCCTGGCGGGCACTGAACATAGACGTAGGTAACGCGGTTACCCTCGCGATCCTGTGGCAAGGCTTCGTACTCGTAGGGCGGCTCAGGATATTTGGCGATGATGTACCATGCGTGAATTAGGCCGGGAATGTAACCGAGACAACAGAGAAGAATGTTGATGAGAGAGTCGGCGCTGCAGAGACCGCACTTTACCCAGACTAAATCGATGTTAGCGATGATGCGCTACAGGGAAACATGTGGACTTACCGGGCAGTGGGGGGAAGAGAATGGCGAGGAAAGCGAGGAAGAAGTCTGCGGAACACATTGTTGTGTAGTAGAGAGCGTTCGAAACTCTTGAATAAAAGATCTCAAAGAGGAAGCGGTTGAGTTGAAGAATTGACGGTGTTTGTATGTTGTTTGGTGCAAGGAAGAAAAGAGAGCGTGTGACCTGATTGACGATGACGAAGGGTTCTTGCGAGGTTCTGCGCTACGCCATGCGAGACAGAGGCCGAGTCACCTGGAGGGTGGCGCCTCTGGGGGAGGGGCTTGCGTAAGAGGGACTGTGCAGGGAGGAAGGGAGTGCGTGATTGGCTGTAGCTGAGACGTCAGTCACTGGAACCCCGCCGACAGCCACAGAATCGGGTCATCACTGAGTTTAAAGTGCTGGAGGCAGCCAAAGTCGCCTCAACAAGACTTCCTATGAAATGCAGCGCAGCGATGGAGATACTGAGTTGAAGATCCACGTCTATTATTAGGCTTCCATACGAATTGAAGTGCCTCTGAGGAGATATCGAAACAAGAAGTGCAGCATCTTCTTACAATCTTCTGCGATATGGTTTCACATACGTCATTCCACTTACACTCTCGACAAGACATGGTTGGATTTCAGGCAGAAGCGCAAAACATCTGACGCAGATAACGGATCGCTAACACAAAGCTAAAGTGTAAGTTTATTCAACTACTTACTACCAGCTACCAACTAACAAGTCAAGAAGCTCGCACAGCTGATACCAGAAACTGGTTTCAACACGCTACTTCACTAGGTACGCACAGCTTCAGACAACTGCGTGCCCTCATGGTGCTGCTTCCGCTCATTACTCTCACACAAAGTCACACATTCATCGGGCGAATGGTTTAGTGGTATAATACTCCCTTAGCATAATTCAGCCTTCTGAAGAATCTGGGAGTGGTCCAGGGTTCGATTCCCTGTTCGTCCAACTCAGGTGGTTAGAATCCACTGTTATCCACATTTTTTGCCTTTTAACTCCCTTTTCTCAAGAGGCAGTTATCAGTCATCAGGATCACTAAGTTTTCCCCCCTTACCTTATTGTACTTCCAGGCTTGACTTGTAAACCTTTTAGACTTTACTTTCAAGGCAGTAGAAAGCTTTACTGTGCTAGGTTTTCACGGACACTTCCATTGGAATATGAATACCATGGGATTACTTTCTTTGTAAATGTGCTGGAAGACCTTCTCGTCCGAAAACGCCCTCAGGGAGTTCAAGACTCAAGACCTTTAAAACCATATACTACAAGTAGACAAAATAATTAAACGCTCCCCTGAGCTCATGCTCAGATTGCATAAGGTTATTATAGGTATTTTCGTATTTGCGACTCTGAGGTTGTCTTCTAGTTGCTTGCTGACTCATCCATTTTTTATTTTCTGGCAGGTATCCAATATACTCCGTACCTTGCATTTATCTCAACTTGGGGTGCAGCAGCGTCAACACAACACAACAATACGATGGACGACTTATCAAATCTTGAGCTGCTGTCCCTCGTCTCGAAGGTGTCCTCAGAGTTGAAAAATCATATGAACTTAGAGGACAAGACAGTTGCTGAATTCCTCATCGATAAACGAACCAAATGCAGTAACTTCGAGGATTTCCGCGATGATCTAGCAAAGGCTCTCCCCTCGATTCCTCTCAGTCTCATCGAGAGTATCGATCGTTTAGTGCTTGCTCTACACCCACAGTTTAAAGGTAAAAAGGCCAAACACGAAGAGCACCATTCGAGGACGCTTGAAGAGAAGGAAAAGGTCTTCAGTGGGCTCGCGCTGCCGGATAAGGAGCCGGAGCGTGACGATGGATCGGGCGCATTCGACGACACACTGGCGCTGTTAGAAGGTCTAGAGGGGAAGGCGAAAAAGGAGAAGTCGACGAGAAAACGAAGTCGAAGCCCTCGCGAGGCCGATTACAAAGAGTCAAGGAGGAGGAAGAGGTCGCGCTCGAGAGAACGACGAAAACGAGATAAATATCGATCGCGGTCACGGTCGCATGAGCGGGGCGACGAGGATTGGCGTGATGGGTACCGCGATTCGCGCAAAGATCGACGAGGGCGCCGACGACACGACGACGATGACGACCGATTTCGCAATGCCCCAGCTCCCGAGGTTGATGATTCGCCGCAGCTACACAAGGTCTACGAGGGACATGTTACAGGCCTCAAAGAGTTCGGTGCCTTCATCAATTTGCACAATGTAAGAGGCAGAGTCGATGGCCTCGTACACGTTTCCCGAATGTCTGCTGGACAGCGCGTCAACCACCCGTCGGATTTGGTTTCGCATGGACAAAAAGTCTGGGTCAAGGTGACAAGTCTTGATAAGGATCAGAATGGCCGCGATCGTGTGGGCTTGTCAATGAAGGATGTTGATCAGTCGACTGGGGAGGACCTGGAACCACAAGCTCGAATGACGACTGGTGCCAATATGGAAGCTTTAGGAGGAGGTCTAAGAGACGGGTTCGCGGAACCAACCGGCATGCCTCGAGATAGCTTAGGGCCTCCACGACGGCAGAAGAAGAGAATGACCTCTCCTGAAAGGTGGGAGATCAGACAATTGATCGCATCGGGAGTGGCCAAGGCTTCGGATTACCCTGATCTGGAAGAAGACTACAATGCAACTCTCCGTGGAGATGGCGAGCTTGAGCTTGAAGAGGATGTCGATATTGAGGTTCGCGAGGAAGAGCCGCCGTTCTTGGCCGGACAGACCAAGCAGTCCCTAGAATTATCACCTATTCGCGTTGTCAAGGCCCCAGAAGGCTCTATGAATCGAGCAGCTATGTCTGGCACTAACTTGGCGAAGGAACGCAAGGAGCTCAAGCAACAAGAAGCCGATGCAGCTTCTAAGGACGAACCCAAGGAGAACCTATCCTCTCAATGGCAAGATCCTATGGCTGATCCCGACAAGAGGAAGTTTGCTAGCGATTTGAGGAATGCCAGGAAAAATCAGCCCGCTGAGGATGTGCCCGAATGGAAGAAGGCAGTCATTCCAAAGGGACAGTCTCTGGGCAAGCGCACCAATTTGAGCATCAAGGAACAACGAGAGTCGCTTCCTGTATATGCATTCCGAGAGCAACTGATCAAGGCTGTTCACGAGAACCAGATCTTGATCGTAGTTGGAGAAACAGGATCAGGAAAGACGACTCAGTTAACACAATACCTCGCTGAAGCTGGCTTTGCGAATGACGGTATCATTGGCTGTACGCAACCTCGTCGTGTGGCTGCCATGTCTGTCGCCAAGCGAGTGGCGGAAGAAGTCGGCTGTAAGCTTGGTGAAGAGGTCGGGTATACGATTCGATTCGAAGACTGCACAAGTCCTTCGACGAAGATCAAGTATATGACTGATGGTATGCTTCAGCGTGAGATTCTGGTGGATCCCGATATGTCGCGATACTCCTGTATCATGCTTGATGAAGCTCACGAGCGTACTATCGCCACTGATGTGTTGTTTGCTCTGCTAAAGAAAGCTCTCAAGCGACGCCCGGATATGAAAGTCATCGTCACTTCAGCTACTCTTGATGCAGACAAATTCTCTGCGTACTTTAACGAATGTCCTATTTTTACCATTCCCGGCCGAACCTACCCTGTCGAAATCCTCTATTCAAAGGAGCCCGAGTCCGATTACTTGGATACCGCTCTTGTCACAGTCATGCAGATCCATATTACCGAGCCCAAGGGTGATATTCTTCTATTCTTAACAGGCCAAGAAGAAATTGACACGGCTTGCGAAGTCTTGTACGAGAGAATGAAAGCTTTAGGGCCTAATGTGCCAGACCTTATCATTCTTCCCGTCTACGCTTCACTTCCGACGGAAATGCAAAGTCGAATCTTCGATCCTGCACCCCCTGGCAGCCGTAAGGTTGTCATCGCCACCAATATTGCAGAGACCTCCATTACCATCGACGAGATTTACTATGTCGTTGATCCGGGTTTCGTCAAGCAGAACGCTTACGACCCCAAGTTGGGTATGGACTCTCTGGTCGTCACACCAATTTCTCAGGCTCAGGCGAACCAAAGAGCTGGACGAGCCGGACGAACTGGACCCGGAAAGTGTTTCCGTTTATACACCGAGGCAGCTTACCAGTCTGAAATGTTGCCAACCAGTATCCCTGAAATCCAACGACAGAACTTGTCCACAACAATCCTCATGCTCAAGGCAATGGGCATTAACGACTTGCTTCACTTTGACTTCATGGACCCGCCCCCTATCAACACCATGCTTACAGCATTAGAGGAGCTATATGCCCTTAGTGCCCTCGACGACGAAGGTTTACTTACTCGACTGGGGCGAAAGATGGCTGATTTCCCCATGGAACCTTCTCTTGCCAAGGTGCTTATCGCTGCCGTTGATCTAGAATGTGCCGATGAAGTCCTCAGCATCGTGTCCATGCTTAACATCCCCACTGTCTTTTACCGCCCTAAAGAGAAGCAGTCCCAAGCAGATCAAAAGAAGGCCAAATTCCACGATCCTCACGGCGATCACTTAACCTTCCTCAACGTCTACAACTCATGGAAGCAAAGCGGTTACTCAGCACCCTGGTGCTTCGAGAACTTCATCCAAGCGCGTTCCATGCGTCGCGCAAAGGACGTCCGCGACCAGATCGTCAAGATCATGGACCGCTACAAACACTCCATCAAGTCCTGCGGCCGCGAGACCGAAAAGGTCCGCCGGGCCCTGTGCGCTGGCTTCTTCCGCAACGCAGCTCGCAAGGATCCCCAGGAGGGTTACAAGACCCTTATCGAGGGCACCCCCGTGTATCTGCACCCGAGCTCCGCGCTCTTCGGCAAGCAGGCCGAGTGGGTCATCTATCACGAGCTCATCCTCACGAGCAAGGAGTACATGCACTGCACCACGAGCATCGAGCCCAAGTGGCTCGTCGAAGCGGCCCCGACCTTCTTCAAGGTCGCGCCGACGGATAAGCTGAGCAAGAGGAAGAAGGCGGAGAGGATCCAGCCGCTGTATAATAAATTTGCTACCGAGGATGATTGGAGGCTGAGTGCACAAAGGAAGGGCGGAAGAGGAGGCGGTGGTGGTGGAACGTGGGGTTAATATTATTTTATATACAAATACTAGAATGGGCGTTGGGGAGGTATACTGCGGATTTAAGAAGATTGAGACTTTTATGCCAAGTGAATCATGCTACAGAAGGAAAAGGAGATTGGGTGCCCAAAAAAGGGTGTACAGAAGAGGTGGGAGAACTTTCGGTCAAGGTTGATGTTATTATATGTTAGAAGTGTCAAGTCATAGCACACTACAAGATAAAGAAAGACTGGTCCAAAGTTGCGATCCCAGCCCTAAATTACAGATGACTTTTTTTGCATATATTGGTATCATGGTTTTATGATCTTAGAATATCTTATTCCCGCTCCCCTTTCCAAGACCCCAAGCCTTTGCACACCTGCTAGCAAAAAGGTCGCCCAACATTCAAGCCTGTATGAAGTTCTCGACTCGGGTCTTATCTCCTACAAGCATGGGAACAAACTTCCTCATCCAAGGCCACAAACTTCAGTCCATAGCACACGGCCCGCCAAGACCAGGGACCAACAACAGAAACAATAGCGGCAGTTTCCCCTCGGTCCCGAGAACTCAAACGCCATAGATCACCGACCATCGTCGGAGATTTAGAGAGCTAACAGATCGGAAGTGCCGATCACCCCTTTATTGTGGTTGTCTTGGCGGACAGTTGGTGGAATTTCCATCATAGGGTTGCTGAACTTTGGCGATCAGAGGCTGCTTTTGGAGTGAGTGTGGCATAGGGTTCAGTGCGTTGTGTACGTTGTGTGTCAGTAGTGATTATCATTTATTTGTATTCATGAAGAAACCATTGAACACATCAAGCTCAGTGGTGGAGAGGTTGGTATACTGACACGATTCATTGTAGGAATTACAGTCGTAACTTCATTCTCTTGGTCGTTAAGAGTATATACAGGTATTAATAATCTTCAAACATCCCCAGATACAATACAAAAATGCAAATCTTCATCCAACGCCTGTATACTATACCATCGTTTCGTCTTTCCATTCATCACGTATTTAAATCGGCGACACAATCATTGCCACATACTTGACATGTCCTTCAGTATCTTTGAGAGGTGTCCAGTGGCTCATCATCTTGGCTGGCTTCTTCGGTGATGTTTCTCCGCTGTCACCACTCAGCGTTCTCGTTATATTGGCCCGGCGAGGGATGTGATTTGCAAGTGCGAGATCCAACGAGACGGATTTTCCATCGCGGACCACGAGCTCCCGGACTGTCGACTTAAATGCCTTGGTAACTGATGGGAGTGTAGATTGCTCAGTGAAAATGTCAAATATATCTTTGCCAATGATAGCTTCCGCCGACATGCCCAGATCAAGAGCTTCGAGCATCTCTTTAGAGTAGAAGGAGACACACAACTTGGGTGGATACTTCATCTCCTGGTCGAGAGGCATTGCACCTAAGGATGCTGGGTATGAAGGAACGTGCTCAAGAATCATATATCGGGCGTATGTTGTCATAAGCATTTCTGGCTGAGTGGAAAATCTCCTGATAACGTTTCGTGTGCTGTAGGTCTTGTCAAGTATCGTGGGTCCAGCTGATGACCGGGGTCTATCCGAGCTGCGGCGTGGGCTCAATGGTGGCGACAGAGGAGGAGGCGGCGGCTTCTTGAACGCTTTGAAGAACCCCGACATCTTTGTTGCCTTGAATTGGCTGTTCTTGACGCTGAGGACCTCCTCAGCTTCAGGCTCACCCTGAGATCCGTCACTAGCCCAGCGAGAGTTGCTTCGTTCGGGCACCTTGTCTTCCTCTGCAGCACCGTACGACAAAACCTTCAGAACATCATGTGTGTCGTGCAGCGAGGATGATACGTCGATTTGGGCGCCCATGAAGTACTTTGTTTTGCCAGAAGTGTCGAGAAGGGGGCACAGGAAGAGAAGGTTCCAGAACGGCGTTCCATCTTTGCGGAAGTTGAGGAGCAGTTCGGTGCATTCCTCGTTGCGCCAAATTGCAGAGCGCATCTTGGAGATTCCGTCTCGGTCAGTCTGTGGCCCCTGAAGGAAGCGGCAATTATGTGCCAAAACCTCATTTCGTGAATATCCTGTCAACTCCTCAAACTCATCGGAAGCAAACATGATAGGGTTTCCAGATCGTGAGGGATCACTGAGACAGAATGATCCCTTAAGGCCAGGATAGGGGTTTGGTGGTGAGTCGCCTTCTGCGTCGAGGGAGAGAGCCAAGCTAGTACATTGCGATAGTTGCTGTTTGACGAAATCGGGGAAGATTTCTCTGACGATGCGCTGTTCGATATAGGTTTTAGATTCGAGAAACATGTTTTCCAGACTGGGAATAAGTGATGTTGTGAGATGCTTGATGTTCGTGTTAAGAGCCTTAGACATAGGGGAGGGCAGATTAATTGGTGATGTTGCGGTGATGGATGTATACGAAGTTGAAATTGTCGAGAGTTGAATGACAACCTGCTCCAGGGATTGGATATAGTCGCGAATCTGCTCATGATTAGAATCTGTGAGGTGATATCGTGTCTTCTCATCTTACCTTCATGAGATAGTCAACATTCTGACCAACTCCTCGACTGGCGGCGAATCTCCATAATTGACCACTGGCAGCATGATCGGCCATGACCATATCAAACATCTCCCGTCCAACGAGATCAGGGATAGGCAACTCGCCAGAACCATCCGACTCAGTGAAAGCGATACTGGATCTTTGACTTCTGGACGATGTAACAGAGTCAATGCTCCTCAATCTCTCACCTGACCACTGCCCCAGCCCATTGCTATACATGCCGGCACGCGGTGTGCCATCAGGGTGGTAGTCGGTATATTGTCTCAGAATGTCCTCATTGGTGTGAAGTGAAAGGCCTGAATTGCTGCGCAGGCGGTATGAAGAGAATTTAGCACTCTTGGGGCGGTTTGATCTGCTGCTTTTGGGCGGTGATTGAAGACCCCGCAGAGATGAGGTGACAGAATCGGAGTTGTTGCTGTTGTTGTTGTTGTTGTTGGAGAGCGTCGATGTTGTGGAACGACGACGCTCAAAATCGGGCAGAGATGGAATAGGAGGAGGCTCGAATGATCGAAGAGCGTTGATTGTAGGCATCTTGTCTCAATTATTATGCCCCTCCACAAAAAGGAGACGGACAAGTCGGGTAGTTGCTTTATGTCTCGGGAGTGGTTGAATGTAATGCGATTGTGCGACACAAGCGCAATGGGTTATTATAACAGTTGCCGATTGATGTTTATAGCGCGCCAGAAAGAAAGAAGAGAATTAAAATGCGAATATTTGTGCTCTCATTCAGTGAGAGGAAAAGACCAAGAGTTGTTAATGTTGAGAGCGACAGTGTAAAGTTTAGAAGGTCATAGTGGGTGAGTGTTGGTAGGAGGTTGTAAGTTATCAGATGGATTGGATTGGATGGAAGATGAGAGAAGAAAGGAAAGAAGGAAAGAATGGGACCCGAGCGCAAAGAGCAACAACAGGAAAGGCAAGAGCAGCCCAGGTAAAGCAACGACAGGCAGGATAGACTAGGTAGGTAGGACCCTCGTTCAATCGCGAGTCGTGGAGCAGGAGCAGCCCACGATCGCTTAATACTATGGTACCAGGCCCAGGTCCTTGCTCGGGTCGCAAGAGAACGGCCCAAGACTGACTCGCCCGCTCTCAGGTCGTCGCTACCTTATGCAATTCAGTGGATCAATCACAGGCTGCTAAGGCGAGCTTGCGGGGGCGGGCCAAGTCGGGTTTGAGCAACCTTGGCCGAGAGACACTAAAGAACCCAGTGGCTTCTGCAATGCTGGGTCCCCTTCTTAGCGCTGCAGAAATGCAGATAGCACATGTTTTCCGGAAGATATGCCCGCCCCGTGGAAAAAATACTGCAGAAGGCCTCTCACCAAAAGTCGCTGAGGAGGTTCCGGTGTTTTATTATCCCCCCTGCGACGAGCTGAAGACTTGCATTGAGTTTTAAGTTTACAGGGGGTCAGCGCGCATTGATGATAAATCCATTGATCATGAGAGTCTCCTCTGGGACTGACTGACTCTGTCTGTGTCTGGCCTCTCGGACCCTGTTGACTGAGAGACAAACTATCGAAGCTAACAACTGAACCACCAGCGGATCGGTCCAGAGCTTGCGGTGGCTAACAGGAGGCGCCGATTCGTTTGAGGGCTGGTCACCCAAAAGAGGAAGCCCTCCAAAGACGAAGAGAGAGCAAGCTAGCGATCTACGATCCGACAACATGGACCCATTCGTTGTCATGCCATGGTACTCTGAGTTGAGTCAAGAGCCAACGTCTTTTTTTTCTCTCCTGGTTCTGGCTCTCTTCTCCGTTTGAAGGTAATGCCCCGTTCAAACTCTGTTCCTTTGTGGCGTTGAAAGGTTACGTGGTTCCGGGAAATGATGACGAGTTGAGGTTGAAGGTCGGTTTTATGCAAACACTTTGGGAGAAGTTAACCAAGGAGGATCGACAAGGATAGGCCGCCCTGCCACTAAAGAGAGAGAGAAAACCACATGCAAGAGTGTGGTGGAGAGTTGCAATTGACAATTCATCTGAAACATCGAGGTTGCATTAGAGACCCTTGTTCTCAATTCAATTCAATTAAAATAAATTAAACAGTGACACTCTCACTAATTACCCAACTCTCCATGATTATATATCAACAAATCGAACTACCAATTTTGACATTCCGCTTCGTTCAAGATAAACTTAAACAACAGAGATTACGTGACCTATGGCCAAAAGGTTCAAGCCACAAGATCGACAGGTCAAGGTGCATCCCTGCGCCAATCATCTCAACATGGTAATGATGAAGAAACGGAACCGAGGTATGCCATTCTCATCACCGTCTTTTTCTCTCATCATCTTCTCTCATCGTCATTCCAAATTCCTCACGAATGCCCAGTCAACCAAACATAACACGCCGAACCGCGTCGGCCCGTTGAACAGATTGGGTTGAATACGATGGTGTTAGTGCCACACCGTCATGTCTCGCGGTGGTGGTCCTCTCCAAGATTGATCCCTGCAGAGCGTCGAGCGTCAACCCCGGCAATTTGGCCTTGTTCCGTGCAAGGCTGTGTTTTTTGCTTTTTCCCTCCAATGTTTTTTGACATCTGCACGTAGAACCCAGGGATGCTGGTCTTGAAGATTTGAATCAATCTCTTTTTATTGCTCACGCGACAAGCGAATGTCATCTGGCAGCTGCAGTGGCACCTCGGATAGTCTACCCCATTATCCAGGCGTGCTTGGTTGCATTCGCCAATCGAATATAGGTCCCCATCCCCTGATTATTGGCCTGCTCGGACCTGGTGGTTTGTGCTTTTTGTTATTCATGCGTCTTCTTCCCCTCGCTGCACAGACTCTATCAGATGTGTAGAGGGTCCCGGGAACAGCCCAAGTTAATTCCCATGCGTCGGTATCAGATATCGCTGCGGCTTTTTGTTAAGTTATGGCGTTGGTTGTGTCTGTCAGTGTATCAAAGCGTTGGAACAACTGGTTAGTTCCTACAGACTAGGCGGTTCTGGTGCAAGCACCTGCATATCGTTGACCCTCACGACTCGTCTGCACACTCAGCTGAAGAGACTTTTAGCTGCATGAGTCGCAAATGGTCTGATACCGAAAAATCCTTTACGTTGGATCAGTCCCTTCCTGCGGGGAAGAAGGCCTGAAGCTGTCTTCGCATGCTGAAACGCGCCGGCGAGTGATTCCGGGAGCGCTAGAAGTTAGAACATTGATTGGAGTTGGCCGAGCCAAGAGATCAGGTTAGATAAGCTCTGAACGGTGTCGTTTCGGAGGCGAAGCTAGATTTTCGGGAGACTTGTGGTTAAGTAATACAGATCAGAGTCTTTGATTGGAGGTAGCATTCAACAACTTGAGATACCCAAGCTCAAAGGCCTACGGACTATACTTCCGTGTTGTGGACAAACTGGATTCGATTTAAATACTTGAATAGCCATTGTCATTGTCGTAGTTGTTGTGGGGATTCTAATCAAGAGTTGATTGTCATTCCTTCTACCGCTTCAATATGATCTCGAGGACATAGAGTCCAATCGGCGGATGCAGGGTAGGCTAGATAATATAGACGTCCAGGTTGATAGTCTATCTGAGAAAGGCACTTGTGAGCAGGAGCATCACATACATTAGATGCTATGTGTTTGGTTTTAATTATATTAAATGATACCAAGAAAGAAATAGAGAACTCGTATAAGCCCAGCGTCGCAATGAGTGTCTGCCATGATATTCAGGATTTAGTGGCAGCATTGGATAAAGATTTGGCAATACACCTGAGCGATGAATTCTGAGCGTGCTGTTATAAGGTCGTTGTAGATAAGTACTATGCATGCGGTAACTCGAATGATTTTTTGTATCGATTATCGTGAGAGCCTTGATCTTGGAGTGCGTATTTATTATGCCCATCAAGTATGCACACAGAAAAGAGTAGTTCAAGTGAAGTACTTGACCAAAACGAATGTCTCGTACTATACATATGATAATTTAAGAGATTGAGCCTCCGCCAGTAATTATTTGCCTCCTTTTTATCTCAAATCAAAGAACCTTCTCATAAGCCTAAGTCTAGTCTAAGACCATCCGCACAACTTGAGGCAGTGACTCAATGCCTCTTCCTCTCACAGGTATATAAATCCTCCTTCATCTCAACTCCTTCCAGCACCTCCTCTTCTGCTTCCATCTCTTCCATCTTCCATAATGGATCCTACTGCATCGTCTATCCACAGCGCTAGCCGGCGCCTTATAAAGAAGGAGGAAGAAGATCCTGATGATGAACACGTTTTCCACTCTTCAGGCAAGAATACAGCAATGAAGGGCAACCCGAAGCAGGCCATCTGCATCGATGATGATGACGACGATGACGATGACGATGACGATGACGATGACGATGATAAGAGCATTTCGGGGCCGTCTAAGCAGCCCCAGAATGCTCTAGGTAGCGACAGCCTCACTATCGTCAAAGACGAGAGCGACGATGAAACGAAGAGCTTCAAGATGAAAATACTGAAGCCTCGAAATGATCAGGTCGTTACAGTCGAGGACTTCTGTGATACAATCGTCGCTAACCCGGAGCCCAATGACGAAGATACTGATGATGAGGACGGCCCAGATTCCGCACATGAAGAGGACTCAGATTATCACGATTCAGACAATTCAGAATGTTCAGACGATTCAGACGACTCAGAAGAGTCGGAAACTCAAGAGAAGCAAGCCAAGTCGAAACAGGGTACTGGTGATACCTCAAAACTCAAGAAGCTTATCAGAAAATGCACAATCCTAAGAAACGATCTGTTCTACAGGCAGCAAAAAGGGGAAAAGTTGAATCCTAAGGAGGAGCAGAAAATGGATACGCTTAACGCAAAGATCACCAACGCAAGAAAAGCACTTGATATTCATGCAAAGAATCCAAGAGAGTCCCTGGCTAAGACGGCTCGGGAGTACTGGCAGCGCCATTTGAAGCGAAAAGAGGAAAAAGAGGACAGAAAGCGCAAACGTGCCGGCGATGAGACAACCGCAAACAAACTTCAAAAGACAGCCATCCAAGCTGGACCTTTTGGTGGAGTTGAGCACCCTGGTTTCTCGAGAGCAGCAGCCTTATTCGCCTCAAGCAGGACCCAGAACGACGACGACGACAACGACAACAGTGGACCGGCGAACAGGATCGGGGCTACAACCCATGAAGCCCAGATAAAGCAGATAATGGCTGGTATACCCGAGGGAAATGACACCAGACACACCAAGACACAAGCGCGTGATCTTATCAAAGCTAAAAAATGCTTCGGATATAAGAAGGTCAAGGCTATTGACGGGAAGTGGAAGCTCAAAGGGATGGAAACCCCTTTGCACAGCCAGCAGCTCGTGGGTGCCACCTGGATGGTCATGCGCGAAGCCATGGAGTGTCATCCGGCGGGAGGTATCCTGGCTGACGAGATGGGTCTTGGAAAGACAATCACTGCTCTGGCGACAGTCATCGGCCATCCAGCGGAGCGAGAAGACAGAGATGATGGCTATGGTAGGGCAACTTTGGTGATTGCTGACAGTCCCCATTCTGCCTCAAGGACTTGGATGGATCAAATCCATAAGCATACCTCGAAAAGGTTTGCCAAAAGGTGCCTGATATACTCCAAAGAGCTTGAAAAAGACCCAAAATGGTGGAGTACGAAGAATGTGGTGTACGTTCGTTGGCCAACCGTCGCTTGGCAAATATAAGATGCTGACAGTTTAAAGAATCACCCATTTAAATAAGCTACGTGCGCAGTTTCCCAACAAGAAGGAATACAAGAAGCTGAAGGCTCAATGGGCAGGAGATAAGGATGGGTTTCAACAAGCCCTCTCAAAGAAGCTCGGACAACTCTTCAAGGTCAACTGGTATCGAATCATTCTAGACGAGGCACATGGTATCAAGAATCATCTATCAAGTGGTTAGTCCCATATATTGCTGTGTACTCACCACACTCACTTGCAACAGGTGCTCTCGCAGTCTGGCGACTGAACGCCAAGTATCGTTGGGCTCTGACTGGCACGCCCCTCGCCAACAGGCTGGAAGGTGAGTATTTTGAAAATCACAGTGTGTCTCTTGCTCACGAAACTAGAGTTCTACCCCTACTTGAAGTTTATTGGTTGCGACTTTGCAACTTCGATGAGAAGATACCGAGCTGAGTACATCAGGAGCGTAAGTTTTGATACTCGTTCTATCCCCTACTCCTCTAACCGAACCCAGGAACAGGCAGCTTCAAATTTCGACCAACTAGTGGGCCTTGTCATGATGAGACGGTAAGTTTTCAGCGTTGTGAAGTAGTAGACAGTCTTCTAACCCCCAACAGACAGCAGACTGAGAAATTCCTGGGACACACCATGGTACCCCTGCCAAAAAGCCATCGCAGTGATCTTTGGATTCCATTTTCGAGTTGGGAGAAGGTCCATTTGGAGTAAGTGCATGGTTTTTGAACACCGCGGCTTTGCGCTCTTATACTGATATTTGTTGCAGGGTCGTGGATGGTGCATACCAAGAAAAGCTTCTCAACGCCGAAAATGAAAACCAAGAGGCTGCCGCAAACGTGCAGCAGCAGGATCCCGAGCAAAATGAGGATGTACCCGACGACGAGAGTGAAGCCGATTTCGAAGGTGACGAGAACGACGGTTCCAAGACCCTAGATGTGTACAGAATTCAGAGCCTAAGATGCATGAGGATCCTGCAACTGACGTCTCATCCTCTCAATCTCGAAAAGTTCTATCGAGAGGAAGACCACCAGGCATACATTGACCTGACCATCAGGCGACTGAAATCAGAAATCGCTCAGTCGAGCATTGAGGCAGATCGGAAGGCGCTGGAAGCGTCTCTGAAGCCAGCCTATTCTTCAGGGCTTCGACAGTTGGAGCTGGCTACCAAGGACAAGTTCGGGGGTAGTAAGGAGATGGCAGAGCTACTAGCCCTTGCAGCCAACGAACATATGGTCAAGGATATCACCTGCGCTTTCTGTCGCAAGAGGACCCCTCCTGCGAACCCCGTTCAAAGTTCGAACGTAAGTTTGCATCTAGGTCATGAGGAGCATTGCTAATATTGCCAGTGCGAGCATGTCTACTGCAGAGACTGCCTTTCTATTGCAACCAGCGGCGTAACCAAAACCGGTCGCCCTCGTGTGGTACGTTGACCGGGACAGGATGATAGTCTTTTTGAAGACTCTTGCTGACTCTAGTTATAGCCTGTTCAATGCCGCGCATTGGGATGCTCTCCCAAACTTGGAATGGGACAAGAAGTTAAGACTCCGGCTTGTATAGACTCGGCTGTGAAAGCTATCAAGGGTTTCAAGGAACCTGGAAGAGATAGCATTGGGACAAGATGGACTGGGGGGTCAAAAGACAAGGCCTCGTTCTTTCGCGCCGTCTGTGGCCGCGATGACATCGACTATGGTCCTTTAAAGATGCCTCTGAGTTCCAAGGTCAAAGCCGCTTTGGCAGTGATGCTGACTTGGATGAAAGAGGCACCCGATGACAAGACCATCAGTAAGTCCTCTTGTTGCTTTCTGGGCGAGATACACCAGTACTGACTCCGAGTCTAGTTTATGTGCAGTGGACTAGAACTGCAAAGTCTCTCGGCTGTGTCCTCGAAAGCATGGGGATCAAATTTCTCTACTACAACAGAATGGCGTACGAAAAACAAAAGGCTAGAGCATTGGATGAGTTTGCCAATAACCCAGACATCAAGATTCTGGTAAGTTCTCCCACTCTATCACAAGCACATGCAAGATCTAATAGTCATGTAGGTGTCGTCAATGAAGTGCGGTGGACAGTCCTTGAATCTCCAGATGGCCAACCGAGTCATCATCCTCGACGAATGGTGGAATAAAGCCGTCGAGGAGCAAGCCTTCAAGAGAGTCTACAGAACCGGCCAACTGAAGGAGACGCATCTTGTTCGCATCATGGCGATGGATACCATTGACGAACGTATTATAATGCTACAGGACGCCAAGGAAGAGATTATTAGGGCCGCTTTACAGGATGGAGAGATGCAGCCGCATTTCTCCAACTATCTCCAGTACCAAATGCTGTTCTCTGGAAAGGATAAACAAACGTTGATCGCAGAGATGGAGAAGGAGACTCGTGCCAAGCAGGCCAAACAGTGATTTGACTGAGGAGAAACCGAAAATGGGGGAAGTTACGGGAAATACTTTTGCTAAAGAATATTGCTGGCGATCTATGGATGGCGTTTTTGGGATTGAGAACGGAGATACTGCACGACGATTCATGATGCAGATTGAGCAGATAGGCCATATTCCCCAATACCCCCAGATAGTACTCGACAACAGATTGATAATACACATTTTAACGAATCATGACTTTTTGGCTACAGTGTGTTATGGAAGATTCAAATATTGAAACTGGTATCGTACAGTCAAAACTTAAAGTCTGGGGTAAATATCGTCAAGTGACTTCTGAGGTGAATTTAAAAAGATAATGTCCGGAGATTTTCGTGTATTATGATAAATTTTTACAGGCAGCTATTGAGACTATAAAGGCACTGCAAACAGTCAAAGTGAGTGAGTGGAAAAAGATACCAACGGCCGGCTCAATCATGTTCTCTGTTCGCCTTGTACAGGCCCGGGCAATCTGCCCCGTCTCTGACAAACGAGTTTTGCAAAGTTTGGAAAGATACGAAATTATGGCTAACTACTTCTAAAGCAGACGGTAGGGTCGTCTTCCACGTTGCTATTGGCCAGGCTTGACGTATATCTTCCTTGCTCGTTGAGGTAGGGGAAACAAGCAAGTGCTTCGTTTGTGTTGAAGCTGAGGTCTACAAGTGATTGGAACAAGTAATTAGCATTATTCTAGCAAAAGTTAATGTTCAGATACCTTTACCTTTGGTATGGGTACGGGAAGTTGCATATGTTTGCTAAGGATCATCCTACGTGGTGACACAAACACTAACTCCTTATGGCCTCATGCTCATCTGGAATAGAAAGACTCTCATAAATCTCAATCCATTTGTGACCGTAGCGTTGTTGTATCTCTTCATATCAAGACTGGACTCTTACATCTAGCTGTATCTCAGCAGGAATCGACTTTCATAACATCGCACATCATGGTTTCTCAAGATACATTTCGGGTCCTGCTTGACCGCTTCCTTGGTGTGAATGAGCTTTTGTCACTTCCCAGATTCTGCAACTCATGCAGAACTCAGACCTCATTATCCATATAACCTGCTCAACTAAATCTGCAGCTCGCTGACATATACAAAGAATCAGAACGCCACACGATGTAACTATCGACCTCAACTCTGAGAATTACCGTCTTATTCGCATCTTCTGCATTAAACCTGCATATCTAGGTACAGGAAACGTATCGGCCAACCCTCAACAATGAAGCAGACGGGATGGCATGCAGTGAGTTGTAAAAGGTCAGCGTATAAACCATGGACGCCCTCTTGAGTTCCTAAGTCATCTCAAGACTCTCCTCCACCATTTACCGTTGAGATCAAATTTCAGAGTCCATCACATCTTACTTCAAACCACAGCCATGTCAGACTACAATCCAGTTAAGGGTCTGGGTCTAACCTGTCCTTTCGGCGGAATCTTCTACATCTGCGCTGACGATCCAGATCGCTTCATCGGCTGCTGCACCATCAACCCCTGCGGCGCCAGAAAAGGTCTCTGTCCTGATCAGAATCTCAGATCAGCCAGCTTCAACGCGACTCTTCATCATGAGTTCCTCCCTCAGGCTTGTATCAACGACAACGTCGATGTCAGTTGGTACGCCTGTATTGGAGAGGCACTCCCTTTTCTGGGATGCTGTGCCGTGGATCCTTGTCTCCGTGGAGTTTGCGCTCAGGGAGATTTGAGAGCTGCTGAACTGAGTGGCAAGGCCAGAAATGCGCAGGATTTCCTTGATGGAAGTCCTGAGTCTATGCCACGACCTACCCCTTCTTTCTTGGATCCAGGACTAGGTGTCTCTTCAGCCAGCCTTTGTGCTAGCTCAACCATTGCGATGCCGACTATCATCTCAAGCTTCATCACTTCTTTCGCTACCGAGACCATCATTGCAACAATCACCTCCTCCATGACAGCTTTACCATCGGAGGCCCCAGATGCACCTCCCACGGGACCCAAAGAGCACTGCTTGAACCAAAAGCTTGGATGGCTGTGGGTGATTCTTCTCGTCGGAATTGTTCTACTTGTAGTCCTTGCGCACTACATCTGTGAGAGTCCTTCATGCTGCCTCGAATGCAGAGACAAACTATTCAAAGTAAAAGTCAAACGAAGGCATGAACAGGAACACTTGCACGAGCAACCACAACAACAGAGATACGAACTCAACTCGAACATGCCTCGATACCCAGATACCGATGAGGCCCGAACAAGTGATGATTCCCGGAACATGAGGGAACGTTCAAGCAGGAATAGCTCTCTAACAACCCACGAACATCCACAAAACAGCCAAGGCCAGCATCACCAGAATGGTCCAGCTATTAAAGAGTTGAACTCCCGTGACAACAAAGAAAATGGAGCCCTCGGCCTGCACAGAGACTCTAGTCAACAAGGCCCATACGCCTATGTCCCAGGCGCAGTTCCAAACAGGAAGCCATTGCCAAGAACGAACAACCAGACAAGCTGGCGAGGAGATAACTCCGGCTGAGGACCCCCTCAAAATGCAAATATAAGTTTCTCAGCTCTCAAGATCTTCATTTCCTAAGCATCATCATCCCCTCAAAGTCTTCATCTTCTGAAAACCATCATTTTCTAAAAGTCACCGTCGTCTAAAAGTCATCATGGGTACACCGTTGTGTGAGTTGGAAGGGAGTGCGCCAGTAAGTGATAGCTTCGCAGCGTTATTAGCATCAGGGGCAGATTTCCCTCTAGCCGGGAAGAGTGCGGCTCAGATAGAGCACGACCAACGACAACTTGTTTCTGACGCCTCAACAGCTTATGAACCAACCAATACCATAGTTATCCGGAACTTTAATCAGCTCTGCGATACACCGCCTGCTGAGGAGAGCCGTCTACCTTTCTTTTCGACTCACCATTACAAGCACGAACGAGTGCCGTACCAAAAGTCCACCATATCGATGTTTATCAGGCTTCACCAAAAACAGTGGAACGGTAAGGGAGCCCTCACTAGAATTGCGGCCATTTCTGACGCTCGAAGATCACTTATAGAACAGGCGCTCTCTCCTCAAACTTGGCCGTCTTCAGGAGATAGTTGGCCACCCCGATCACTGAGGCGTACTCCCAACAAACTCCGGAAACGTCGAAGGCCTGATGGATATGAAGAGTGGTAGAGAAGGGATTTTAAAACAGCAATCGCGCCTTTGGGGGAGCTATGATGGACATGCATTGATTTCATTTGTGGTGGATTTACATGTTGCAAGAGGAGGTTGACATTTTCTTGGACGGATACCGAGTTTGATGTTTTGAAGGGGTAGAAGAATGAACAGGGTCGGAGTTCTTGTGAATATTGGTTAGTATACGACAAATAGAATAAAAACAGGTTGAGTAACTTGACACAGATGAAAGACCATCAGCTCCTCCCCACCCTTCTCCTTCTGCCAAACTTCAATTCCCATAGTCAACTCATATTGGAACACCCGAAGGGCCTTGCGTAAGCTTACCTGACGCAGCGGGTTGTTGGTTTGCATGTCCATTCTCGATTCAAGACGCAAGAGACACTTTGATCGATCTAATGATACGACTGATCGCGATCTGCTATACATATAGCCTCACTATGGAACTCGGAAGCTGTTTACGAACAGCCCTATAAGATATCTCGGATGACACTCTCCACACCTGGATACCCGTCAAGACATCGAACTGTTATATCCGAGCCAACGATAGTAACGGGATGCGGCCAAAAGAGGCCTAGAGATATCTTCGCATCGCAAACAGCTTGTCTTGAAAATAGTAGCCTTATCTGCATGCCAGACAGCCAGACAAGGCGATATCCACATAGAGACTAGGGAATCAACACTTCATATGATAACAGAGATCCACTACTGAAGAAAGTCTTAGGAGTTCTAGACTTTCGACTAGTTGGTGTTCATGAGCTGTTCGGGCACGCGGTCGAGTTGTTACTAAACTGCTTAAGCACGTAGCTGGCTAGCCAGTTCATTCCTATGCCAGAACGAACATCATCTCGATTTCACGAGAAATCCTGATGATAAAATCGAATTCACCATCGGATTTTCATGAGCTTCAATCGATCTGTTCGTTCGGCGTTGTTCTGGTATCTTCATACCACAGCTACCTACCCAGGTTTGAAGAAAGTCGGAGGAGTAATGGCCCACGTCAACGCATTGCAGCCGCCAAACCATCATTAATCATAGGTTTCATAATTGAATTATTTTCATGGATCTTGTAAAAAGAAATAATAGTATCATCACTGTAACGCAGTGAAGAGCATATTTGATCGACAAACTTTGCTTAAGCGAAGCCTTTGTAGAACGTGGGCAGAAATCAGTAAACTCAGAATAGTGGCGAGAAGCAGGGCTTTTACAAATAGAATAATAGAAATGCCAGTAGAACCTTTGTTGTTAAGGTTGAAACGAAAGCCTTCGCCGTGAAGCCAAGAGTACGACTGGAATGCAATATGTCCGATGTTGATCCAAAGGACTTTCACAGGCAGACTGAGAACAAAATCGGATCATGGTTACGCAACTATGAGCAGGCCGACAAGACGCCTCGAATTCTCGAAAATGGTGATCCATAAATCAGCTGTTCAGGGCGAAAATGGCGACTAATAATAAGCATTGCCAGTGAGAGCTTTCTCGGCTTCAGTACGGTCGGTACCTGTGGCTTGCTCGCCAACTTCGAGAAGGAAGGGGATGGCGTCACGGATTCAGCACCAGCCCCTCGTGGCAAACGTGGGCTAGCCGAGTCTATGAAATCTTTTCGGTCCTTCTTGGTGACCGAGATTCCCGACATAAGAGAGAGATCCATAGTGAAAGTTTTTCAAATATTTTGTCAAGAACTGAGGCGCCTCCGATCTTGACAAGTGCCCCAGTGTCTTAGCTGAGCAACCCTGAATCATATCTAGGCACAGGCGTCTTGGTCCCTGGCCTAGAAACGGCCAGGTCCCGGCTGTTGGCTAGTCATTTGCAAGCCCGTTTATCAGCCATGATTAATTGGACAAAGACGGATACAGACAACAGTGCGGAGGAGAAATGCGGGAGCTGCACTGAGGGAGAGACTGTGGCGAGATACACAATTCATATTTGTTGGTCCTTCGTCTGGTGTTGCTCCAACGCCAAGACCGAATATCTCGGTACGAGCCTCGGTCCTGTTGATCATGTGAGATCTCCGTGGCCAAAAAACCGGGAGCGATCATGGATGAAATGCGGAGGTAGCAATGGGAAAATCGAGGGTGCGGGATAGCTTCCAGGGGCGGAGCTGAATTGAACAGGGATGAAGGGAATAATGAGGGTAACCTCTATCGTCAAGAATGTTTATGCTTCGGCTCTCCCCTTTGCTTTCTTGTTCGTCATGGCCAGTAAGCTGAACATCGATTTAATGCAGAGCACCTAGCATTTCGGTCCATAAAATATCCAGGAACAGGAAACAGACTGTCTTGCCTGATCCCGTTGCCACCGCCATCAAAGGTGACATGCGTGTTCACATTTGCCAGACCCTCGGTTTCGGTCTCGACACCCGCTCCTCCCACTCACTCACTCGCAAGCTGGACGCCTCAAGTGCGGATCGTAAGGGCAGATCACCCTCTTGATTGGCCGCTATAGAGATCGTCTGTCGCGGCTCAAAAGCCTGACAGGATCACTGTTGGTCTCACCCAGTCACATTGCGAGAGGATTGCGAAATTTGGTTAGCCCCAGAGACGGATGGCAGCGCCTTGACGGACGTGGCACGCGGAGGTGGTCGTCAATGGTATCGCTTCTGGTCTCCCTTACGTAGCGTGCAGCTAAACGACAGGGCTTTAAGCCCAGCTGTCATTGTGCGTTGAGCTCAAAATGAGAGAGCTTTTACTGCGGTGTGGGCGATAGAAAATATCGTCGACTGGGTATGGTTTTGTATCCGCTTCGGCCCAGACGGTACAGGTACCAGTAAACTATCGTTGTACTCGGTGTAATGCTGTAATCGATCATGTTTTTCTGCTCTTCTTCCCACGATCTCAGTCAGTAAATCGTTCGGGACGAACTTCGCGCGTGTGGAATGAATATAATCTCGTCCCGGAAACGCACATTCGTCCACTGACATTACTGCCTTCATGTCTCTGATTTATTCCTCTTTGATTTTGGCATCCCTTGGCAATTCTCCAAGTGAATTTATCGTGAGCCGTGGCTCAGCAAGTGTCGGAGAAGCAGCCATCAAATTCGAGTCGGATTAATCGAGCCAATTCTTCATTGGTTGTTAGTGGAGAGTTTGGCGACGCCCTCCGAGACTCAAGATCCTAAGGAAGAAGAAGTCTCTCGGTTGTTGAAGTACTTGCCTCAACCTGGTCGCGCCTTTCCGCCTCCGGACATCACTGCATTGCACCTCCCTCCCCTGTCCAGAATAAGGCAATAAGATTTCTCGATCTAGTAAATGCTACTGAGCCGAGCACTTACACATCCACCACGGGAATATCGTCATCAGCTTTAGATTTCACAACCACATAAAGGATATTGTCCTGACAGGCTATACAGAGTCATCTTTTTTCATGACTGATCAAAGGAGATCCCATAAAAGAGCCGAAGAAAAACGACAAAAGTTCCCCCATCCTGGGTTGACCCCAACTCCGAGGCTCGGTTGGTCATCAATTCATTCATACATACCTCAATGACAGGAACGGAGATCAAAGTCAAATTCTTGTGGGCTTGAGACCAAAGACAGGATTCAACGTGGGACAATTCGCCCACGGGTCTCCCACGCGGCAAACATCTCGGTCATCATTACACGACATACGCCTCTGCTCTTTTCTTACTCTTTGAGGACTTTCAGAGTTTCGGGTAGCCGCTTTGGCTTTCCTTGGCTTTAAAGAGCATTTGTTTAATAAGAAGCTAAACCCTCGATTCCTCCTCCCTTGTTGCAGGGGTCGACTTCCCTAGTCTCTGACCTCGAAGTTGACTATCTCGCGATGCGATTGTCACCAGTGTCACCAATCGATTCCAGTTGGTCATCACAACTCGTTTCTTAATTTATAGGTACTAAGACATTGACAGTCTAACGGCAAGCAACGATCCGCATCTCTGACACATACCTACCGATTTGAAGGGATCGACGATTCTCATCCACTTCCCGCCATCATCTCCACCATGTCTCCCTGGCTTCAAGAAGGCAATGCCCAGGGCTTTTCGTCATGGACAGATTCAACGACGGCTCTCAGCCTCGAGCCACGTCGAGTAAAGCAGTTCACCATGGCTGCTCTTACTCCCCATCAGACATATGTTGTTCATGTTGCGACTCTCACCATCGCATCGATAAGTATACTTGCAACAATAATAACTTCGTTCTGGTTCTTTCGAATGAGGCGGAGTTTCCGCCACGAGTGAGTCTCGCGTCTCTTTCTTCACCTTCTGTTGCTGACCCTTGAAAAGCCTCATCATGTTACTCATTTATAGTGATATGTTCAAGAGTTTCTGGTTACTTGTCTTCCCCGCCGTGGAACTTGTCGCTGGGAAGATTGAAACGACTGAGACCTTCTGTCAAGTCAGCGGATTCTTCCTTGCTCTCAGCATAGAAGCTTCCGATGTTTCGGTCGCTCTCATTTCAGTACATACTGCTTTGTACATCTTTCGTGGAGAGCAAGGCCTCTACCCATATCGAAAGGCGGCCTACGCTCTTGCGGCCATTGTACCTGTTGTGTTGGCTTCATTAGCATTCATCGAAAGCCCCGGTTACATTAACACTGGCCAGTTTTGCTATCTGCCGTTCAACCCGATGTGGAAGAGACTGGCGCTTTCTTGGATTCCTCGCTATATGGCTTTTACTGTTATTCTCTGCCTATGTATAGGCGTATACGTTTACGTTCGAGTATTAATGAGACGATTCGGCTCCGGGAATGACAATTCGAAGAATACTCTTTCAAAAATGTCCGGTCTTGAAAGTCTCGATCCCTTGCAACATGGAATCAACACACTACCACCGACTCCTACAATAAAATACCATGGCCTAATCCCTTCTTCCAACCCTTCACGGCGCAATTCCTTTACCATATCCGAAGATCGGACCACAAGACCTCCACTCGTGGCATTCAATTCTTTCCATTTGGACATGCCTGGATCGACGCATCCCAGCAGGCTTCATTCGGCACGACTGGCACGAAGAGGGTCGACTCAGATGTGGATGGCTAACTTTGGTACCGATCTGACATCTCAGTCTGAACAGGCAGAAGTAGATTCCCAGAATTCGACGGGAACAACTCGCTGTGGTTCGGATGATGTGATCGCCCCTGCAGCCACCCATACAAAGCCTGAGCCTGTCCACCAAACACCTCTCTTTGATGTTGTCTCGCCATCATATACTATACAGACCGACTTCTTTCATCGATCTGATGGCTCCAACACTCCGTCTAGGCCACCATCTATACCTAATCTTTTCGCCATACTCCGTCCCACACCAGACAGTCCACACAGCAACGACACCAACCCTGTCTTGAGTCAGAGCGATTTCAACGCACCTGGTACTGTCAAGTCACGTGAAAAGATCTTGCGACAACTCCGGTTACTATTCATCTATCCGATAGTCTACGTCGCCATTTGGATTCTGCCCTTCATTGTACAACTTACTGGATATGGACGAGGAGCTCCCTATGGCATGAGACTGGCCAGTATCTCATTTTTGTGTTTCCACGGATTGGCTGATTCCGTGGTCTTTTCTCTGAAAGAGAAGCCTTGGAGGCATAGCCAGGCTTTCAAACGCATCAACGTCCAATTTTGGAAGAGACGGCAAGAAGTGCCCGATGTGGGTGCAAGAGTCGGACGCACAAGAGAGGAAATGACACTCGATTCTCGATTCGCAAAAAAGAGGCGACAACAGGAACAAGCTGAGTGGGAAATGGATCGTCAGGCTGGTCATGAGGCCCGCAAAGCAGCCAGGGCAGCCCCCCAGTGGTGGGATGCCGATGAGTAATGAGGAACTATATGGTATGTAAATAAGAGCTGTATGAGACAAAGTACGAGAGCTTTGGCAAGCGTGGGGATGGTGATACCCAGGATTTCATAGGTATAGATCATGACGGGGCATCATGACTTGCATTAGATGGCGTTGCGCATTTGGGATGCATTGGGTACTTATTTGGCCTATATGTCACACATGTTTTAGATTAGACGCAGAAATGGCAGCAATAAAAAGGGAATTGTATTTGTGTTTGATCATTTTGAATGATACTCTAAAGTCGTTTAATATCGTTACTCTAGCAAACCAGATTTATTTATGCATTGCGCCAGAGGGTATAATGTGCAATTCGAACGCTCAATCGCGATTCCTCCTTTTTTCAAGTTTGGCTGCACATAGAAAACTTCCAATCGCATTTATTCTTCCATCCATATTCCAGCTCTATTTTCCCTTCTCTATCCCTCGCGGTAGAATTTGAGGAAAGCTTTGGCAATAGCAACACCATCATGAGGAAGTGGCGCGCGTTTCATAGCTTCGTCATACACTTCATCCGTAAAGATGCCAACCGTATGGCGATTGAAGAGAATCTCGGAAATGATCTCGTTGGTGAACTCGGGGTGACCTTGAACGGTGAGATATCGTCCAGGCGAGTAGAAGCCCTGCACTTCGCAGATCTCATTGGAACCGAGAGGAATTGAACCCTTGGGAAACTCATCCACAATGTCACGGTGCATCTGGTGAATGCGCTGTGTAACAAAGTCAGTGAAACAGTCGCACAACAACACGCGCAACAAACGGGTCTTACCATCTTGTCTAACCCAAAAATCTCCCTGCCCTTGTCTGTCAGATCAACTTCTGTGACTGCAACCTCCCATCCCTTATCGCTGCGTCCTAATTTGGCGCCCTCAGCTCGTCCGACAATCTGGTGGCCGAAACATACGCCTACCACTCGGATGCGATTTGTTTCAATGGCCTTCTTTGTGAATTCGACAAGCTTGATGATCCAGGGGTCGTTGTCGAACGCTGTGTGTCGAGATCCAGTGATGAGAACCGCATCGATGTCGTCGAGGGATGGATAAGAGTGTAGCTCGTTCACGACATCGTAGCCCTTGATAGTAACCAGATCTTCGAGATTCTGAGGCTTCGCAGCTTCTTGGAGGAGCGCAGTAAAGACACCCGTGTAGCCACCGAAGCGATCGCGAGTTTGCGGCTGCGGGGTGTCGGCTTCGAGGATGGCGAGACGAAGAGGAGCCATTTTGGGCAGTGTTTGGATGTAAGGAGAGATCAGTTTACAGGGTCAGGAAGTTTGAGCTGGGAATATGACTCTTGAGCGAAAACGGCCAGGGCGCAGGCTGCAAGGCCCGTCTGGAGATGGACCCTTTCTGCTCGTGTAACGGCGGGACCGATAGCGGGGTGGACATGAGGGGAGGGAAGATAAGCGGGCAGAATTGGAGACAATGATGTTATACCGCCGAATGGGGAAGCGGTGAGAAGCCGGTAGTTGGAGGTAGAAAGTACTTGGTAACGTTACAGGCGGTCTACGGTGAGAACTATAACTCACGGAGATAACTATGAGAGCCCAGTGTAGACTCACATGGAGGCATTGCCTTTCACGTGAAATCATTCATGGTTTGTGGTTATTTCCAGGTACACGGAGCATGTAAATCAGTATCTTACCTGGCTTATAATACTCTAATAATATAATAGAGCCATCTCTGATATATTGTTGAACTCCAAAGATACATCCTACATATCTGGCGCTTTCATGTTCCAAATACATGCTCAACATAGTGAGATTTGCAGTGATAAGGAGGTCTAGGCCTGTTAATTACAAGGGACAAATAATAAAGTTAATGTAAGGCTGATTGGCATCAGCAGGGCACCGTGCATATGAATGTCACGCATAGAGTTACGTCGTGCAAGCCATTTCCATCGCAATGATAAAACAATGCCTAGAGACTGGATGAGTGCAGAGAAAATGCATGTATACAACTGACGCTATAGCTTTCTCATCCCTCAGTAAGCACAGCTACCTTAGTTACTGCAAAGTCGTTGACTCTGACCCAACTGTTAAGGATGGGGCGAGCCCATCAAGTGACAGTTTGTGGCTGATGGTCCCTGCAAAATTATTCTGGGTGACGTCTTGACCGTTTAAGCTTTAACTTACCACTTACATAAAACACATGCAGGGACTATTGTGAGTTTTGTTTTTTAAACGTTATAGGTGGCTTACTCTTCTTCTTTTGCGCAATTTTGTTCCTTTCTTCTCATTTTTGCATCAGACATGGCGATTTCAGTCAATATGGCTTCGAGATTGTCTTTGGGTGGCTTTTTGGCCAAAGCGAGAGCTGCTTTGACAGCCCCAGCGGCGCAACGAAAGGGACCTCTTACTTTTGTTGTAGGAAATGAATCAGCGGGTGAGTCAAGTATTGTATCTCAAGATGTCCTCAACTAATAGACATAGACCTTGATTCTCTCTGCTCAGCTCTTGTCTACGCTTATATGCGCACTCATACCCCTCCTCATACCCTACACATTCCGCTCTCAAACCTGCCCCGCGATGACCTCGCTCTTCGCACCGAGATGTCAGCGGTTCTCAAACACGCTGGGCTCACTCTCAAAGATCTCCTAACTCTGTCTGAACTTCCAGACTTGAAGCCTGAGGAAACACGCTGGTTGTTGGTTGACCATAACTCCCTCACAGGTCCACTTAAGAAGTTTTCGGACCATGTTACTGGTTGTGTCGATCACCATGCCGATGAGAACGTCATTGGCAAAGATGCAGAACCAAGAGTCGTTGAACCCTGTGGAAGCTGTATGAGCTTGGTGGTGGACGAGACGAGGAAGACCTGGGAGGAGATTTCGCAACAGGATCCTGAAGATAGCGATGCGGCCACGGAGAACGACAAGCTCACTAGACTTGCGCTTGCTCCTATCATATCCGACACGATAAATCTCACGGCCAAAGAAAAGGTTCAAGAGAAGGACTCGAAGGCGGTTAAATTCCTAGAGGGGCGCATTTCCGACAAGTCCTTCAACCGCACAGCTTACTTTGACGAGATCTCTGCTGTAAAAGAGGATATTTCTGACTTGAGCTTCCGCGACATCCTGCGCAAGGACTACAAAGAATGGGATGGCTCAGGCCTGAAGCTTGGAATAAGCTGCGTGGTACAAGACTTCAGCTATCTCGTCGACAAAGCCGGTGCTTCAGAGCCGCTGATCGATGCTTTTGAGGATTGGGCAAAGGAGCGCGAACTCGATGTGGCAAGCATAATGACCACGTCCCACCCCAACGGGGAGTTTCAGCGCCACCTGCTTGTCTGGGGTGTCACTGACCAGGGCCGTGAGGCGGTGGATAGGTTTGTGCAAGCTGGTGATAAGTTGAAGTTGGAGACGTGGAAGGAGGGAGAGCTGGACCATCATGGGCATAAGAGGTTTGCCTGGAGGCAGAAGGAACTTGCTGCTAGTAGAAAGCAGGTTGCGCCGTTGTTGAGGGAGGCTCTTAAGAAGAGTTGACTGCAAGGGCTGCAGAGTTCCAAGATATAACTACGTGAATGGAGAACAATACGTCACTGAAAGGAGGTTATATCATTGCGAGTCATAAGGTTCTCCTTGAGATCTTGACAGAGAAATTATATTCCGAGAAGTATCATGATATTGTTACATTTGATTTGTTATACACAAGACCTGAACCCATGCTATGTTTTTTCAATGCTTATTCGTGAAACTATTGTTCCTCAGTAGAGTCCAGTTCCTTAGACGGATTCATGCCTTTGAACATTCTCTGCCTAGCCAGGTACCCAGAAGTCTCAGTATGGAGAGCCTCAACCTCCTTTAATATCTTGAGATACTGTCTGTTCGCCAACCTCTGCTTGCTATAATGTGACTGAACTCTTAGATCACTAGCGGTCGATTCCAGGAGCTTTGCAGCCGCTGGATCAGCGACCCTGATGCACGCCTTGAGCGATCTGTACAGTGGACCAAACATGAGTAGGCGCTCGGGCTCGTTGGTCATTTCATCATACACCCATTGCAAATTCTCGATGCAAAAGACCTGGTTGTTGGTCTGTGCCATAGCATCGTAGACCGCTCTGTAGACGTGTGAGCTCCTGGATCTCTTAAAGAGAGCTGGCCTGCGGAACGTATCCCAGAATCGGGGCCAGTCCTCTCGTTTCGCGTAGGCGGACAGCAGACTACTCGTTTGGATGTTGTTGAACCGACAGTCCTTCTGCACCATGAGCATTTCGAGGTTCTTCTGAGCACGCGCAAGCTTGGGTTGACCGAATGACGGTGATGATAGGCCTCCCGCGATAAGCGTGAAGAACATTGCATCGGTCCAGATGATCATGCCTCGCTCCTCCGCCATTAACAAGATCTGATCGACGAGAGTGAGCCGTGTTCCGGAAGCAGGCTCGACTGCAGGCGCTATCATAGCATCGCGGATGAACTGATGAATTTGGCTTTGGCTGAGGGGGAGTCCAAGCAGCTGAACGTGCTCAAAGCGCTTACGGACCTGTTCCAGATCCGGGATCGTTTGCGTTGAGTGGTCATGGAGGTCAACGAGTTCATCTGCTACGACGGGAGAAGTGTGATCAATGTATGAAGGCTCTGGTGAAAGCCGTCGGGCGCTCGTGCTGTACGCACGTCGTTGTTGGGACGCTTTCTGTAAGGCCTGCCATTGTTGAGCAGATTCTGACTTGGGGAGCTGGACTTTGGTGGCTAGAAGTTCATCAAGCTCCTCAGGGCTGTTGATCTTCTCACCGCGAGCTTGCTTGTTTTCTCGCAAACTCTTCTTCAGAACAGTTTGCCAAAGACTCTCGAGGTCAAGCTCTGCACGCCGAGATTCCGTCATACATTGGATAACCACTGTGGTGCCTGTCTGAGGAGCACCAAAACCAGAGAAGCGGCCGTCATCATCCACCTTGGCAGCTTCATCGATGTTGTCGCTGTTGGAGGAAAAGTTGACGCAGACCCATCCTGTCGAGATACCATTGTCGCCGCCAGGAATAATAGCAGTATTGGTACCCATTAGCTTGGCCTTCTTCCGAAGTCGACGGAGTTTCGTCCTTAGTTCACCAGGTCCAATCAATCCATCAGCTCTGGCAGATATGTTGTGATTTCTTCGGAGCCATCGTACAAAGCGACCGGAGGAAATGTGAAGATGTCGTTCACTTCGAGCTGTCGCAAAAAGCATGATCAAATTGGGACCGAGAGCAGCTGGAGGATCAAGGTCGCGCATGTCCAGCATAGAAATTTCGTCTAGTCCCATGTCCTCGAATATGTATTTCACCATCGGTTCCAGGACTTCTGGTGCACCTTCGGGTATTTTTGGTAATTGGACGGCATGTTGATTCTCGGGGTGTCGCGGGGGTTCAACTTCAAGGAACCAAGGAACATCTTCAGGTTCTTCGGCCTCTTCTGTGACATCGGGGTTTGAGCTGAGAGTGCCGCTAGGTGGAATCTGGCTTGAAGAGTCTTTTTCGATTATCGTCTCGTGCACTTTCACATCCGAGTAGAACCTTGTCGCTAGAGGAAGCCGTCTTGACGTTGTCTGTGGCAAGCTGCGAAAAGAGCTTGTGGCTGGCCTTGATACAATAGCACGAACAATGGCAGATTGGCATTGACGGCAACTCAATGCCGCAGCCGCAGGTCGAGTGAGCATCTTGAGATTGATCTTTCGGTTGAGATGCAAGGCTAGAAAATCAGAGTCACGGAGCTAAAGAATAAAGAAGCGTTGAGCGTCATGGCTGAATTTGGTACAGTCTAGGTATGAAGTGGAGAAGAACCGTTTACAGCTCTCGATCGGCTGAGGCGGGCTCCATAGAATAAAATCTGCACCTTAGGGAGTGAGTACCTACAGCAGAGAGTACCTTAGCAGAACCTCAACTTGAGGTCTAATGAGGGCTAAAATGGACTAAAAGCTCCGTTGAAGACTCGAGATCAGTATTATTTGCATGAACAATTAAAAGTAATATTTCCAATATTTTCTCAATGCTCTTCTAGTGCACCACCCACTTTCATCTACATCCTTCTCGAATTTCAAGTGGGTCTGAAAAGAAGTCCCCTGCCTGCTTTTATTGCCACGATTTGTTCCACACGTGACCTCTCTAGTGTTTCTCAGTTCACCATCCAATCCTTTCGATGGTGAAAAATTTGGCGATAGACTCTAAGTATCTGGTTCACGCGACAGCAGCAACAGGACAAGACTTGTCCATCAACAATTGCTGCGACACTCCTTCTTGTACTTGTCTTGTCTACGAGTCGAATTCATAATCCCGTGCTATTTATTTTTTGCCTAATGTTATAATATTCCATCAACTCAGCAGCCACTCTCTGTTGAGCTTCTCGCAGTTGGGCTTTTTTCGCCCCATAACCACCGCTCTTCCGACGACTCCCATCATACCATCACAATGTTCGTTCGACAAACGAGGAGGAGCATCGCTCTTCACAGGAGCACTGCTCTCCGATCAACTGGACTTCCTTCGAGATCTCTACCGTCACACATCACAGCAACGGACCTGGGACGAAGATGTGTTGTTTCTCAACCATACCAACCCCGCAAGCGCCGAGGCTCAGAGTCTGGCACTGGCCTCAACCATGGAAGGAACCTCGCGACAGCTGTCGATGATTACAATTTTGGCCATAACCTTGGTGCTTTACACAACCAGCTTGCTAGCTCTGGTCTACAGCCTTTCCAGGCTCCCCCGCTTTCCTACTCTGACCTTCGTTCCCTCGACCCGACGTCTCTGTTGACAATTCCAGAGCCAGCAGCACCTCGACAATTCGGCAAGATCAACAACAAGGGTGTTCCTGGTGAGGTCGAAGAGATGATTCCAGTCTTTGATGCTTGTGTCCGTGTAGGCAAGCTTGATCGAGCATCTCTCGTTCTGAAGCGACTGAACTTGACTGGTTTGCTCCCCGGTGAAGAAATGATCATTTTGCACAATCAGTATCTCCGCGCATCCCTCGAACAACTTCGAACGAATCCCGACCGAAAGCAAGCCGAACGACTTCACAAGTGGTACGAGTTGCAAATAAGGAACCAGAATGTACCACAAACCGCCGAGACAATCGCATGCATGCTCAAGGCCTCACTGATCTCAGAACGTGGAGCTCGCTTGGAACGACTCATCAACCGTTACATGAGCATGGCTCCCGACGAGGCCGGTCTGCGAGTATTGAGCAGAGCCGATATTCTCAGCGACCAAGACCTTGGTGTTATTACCGAAATATGCCCTACTTACAGGGTCGAACCCGGATCTGAGGAAACCAGCTACGTTAGTCTGGCAAGCGAAGAGGAGGGACTTGAGCTGGAGGACGACCTCAATGAGGAGATGGCGGCGTTTGCGAGCGAAGATTATCCCGAGGTCCGTCCGACACCCCAACGAGGAGAGGGTTTGAACGCTTTACGACGAAATCTAAACCTCATGGCCGAACTGCAAAATGTCGATATTTCCAAGCTGGATCCTCTTGAGCAGCGTGAATTCCAAATGCGTCTAGAAAAGGACTCCATTGATACCGCTATTGAGAAATGGCGAAACTCGAAGAAGAAGATGGACAAAATGGGTATCAACACAGCTCTGAGTGTCAAGGCCGAGGACAAGAGCCTTTCTGATTGCATGCACAGCTGGCTTGAAGCCATGGAGGCTCGATTAAAGCAGGAGATTATCAAAGTCGAGGAATCTGAAGAGAAGGAAATTAAGTCTGAACAAGATCTCGAACGCTGCATCTACGGTCCTATCCTTCGGATGGCAGACCCGACTCGACTGGCTGCAGTGACTATTCTCACTTTGCTCAACGTCAGTGCATTGCAGGGCGTTGATAAGGGCGTGGTTATTCAGCGCCTCCTAAACGACGTTTCTCGAGTAGCCCAGGATGACATTCAGAGTCAGTTCAAGGAAAAGGCCGCAAAGGAACGTCGCCGGCTCCGCAAGGTCCAATTTCTAGCACAGGAAAAGGACGCTCAAGCAGCTGAGTCGAATGAGCCGATAGAGGCGAATGAGTCGATGGAGGCTAATACGTCTACCGAGCCGAATGCGCCGGCCCGGCAAAGCATCATCACTGATGCCTATCAGCCAACAGAAGCGAAGGATCCTGTGCTATCCTCATGGTCTGTGCAAGTGAGGGCCCGCGTCGGATCGATTCTCTTGAAATCTCTCATCGAGACCGCCAAGATTAATGTTGTGAAGGAACACCCTATCTCAAGGGAACGAATCAGCCAACTCCAGCCTGCCTTTTCTCATATGCAGGCTCCCAAGAAGGGGAAGAAGGTCGGAATGTTAACCATCAACCCGGAGCTTGTCGAGCGTTTGAAGCGGGAACCCATGGGCGATTTCCTTGCTAAGCACCTCCCCATGATTGCCGAACCTCGACCATGGACACGCATTAATGAAGGAGGCTTCTTAGCTAGCAAAACCACCCTGATCCGTGTCAAGTCAGGAGACGTTGAGCAAAAGCTTTACGCCAATGCGGCTATCAAGCGTGGCGACATGGACCAAGTCTTCAAGGGCTTGGATGTGCTGGGAAAAACGCCGTGGAGGATCAACAACTCCGTTCTCGACGTGATGGTCGAGGCCTGGAACAGTGGTGATGCCATCGCCAACATGCCAGAGCTCACACCCGACCTTCAAATACCAGCAGAACCCACAAACTCAGACCCTTTGCTTCGCAGGGCTTGGATTCGAGCCGTCAAGCAGGTTGAGAACGAGCGTGGGGCCCTTCATTCACAACGATGCTACATGAACTTGCAGTTAGAGATTGCTCGCGCGTTCCGCAAGCAAGTTATTTACTTCCCTCACAACATGGACTATCGCGGCCGTGCCTATCCCATCCCGACATACCTGAACCATATGGGAGCTGACCACACACGCGCTCTCCTGAAATTCGCCGAGGGGAAGAGACTTGGTGAGCAAGGTCTTCGATGGCTCAAGATTCACCTTGCCAACGTGTACGGCTTCGACAAGGCCTCATTCGACGAGCGAGAAGCATTCGCCACCGATAACCTTGCCAACATCACTGAGAGTGTCAAGAATCCACTGAATGGTAGTCGATGGTGGTTGAAGGCTGAAGATCCTTGGCAATGCCTGGCTACTTGTTTCGAGCTGAAGGCTGCCTACGATCTCCCTGATCCTACCGAATTCGTGTCCAACCTCCCAGTGCATCAAGATGGTACCTGCAACGGTCTCCAGCATTACGCAGCCCTTGGTGGTGATACCTGGGGTGCTCAACAGGTCAACCTCATGCCTGGCAGCCGACCTGCCGATGTATACTCGGCTGTCGCCAACCTCGTCAAGGAGTCGATCGAGAAAGAGGCCAAAGCAGGTAGCCAGCTTGGACAGAACTGCCTGGGTAAGATCACCAGAAAGGTAGTGAAGCAAACTGTCATGACCAACGTCTATGGTGTCACATTTGCCGGTGCCAAGCAACAGGTTTGCAAGCAGTTGGATGCCCTCTACCCAGAGATGTCTAAAGAGACTGGCATCCCCAATCTTGTGACCGCCACGTATATCGCGCAGCATATCTTCAATGCTCTTGGAACCATGTTTCGAGGTGCTCATGATATCCAATACTGGCTTGGTGAGATTGGCGCACGTGTCTGCAAAGCCCTGACACCAGCCCAGCTCGATCAGCTACAGGAGGAGAAAGACAAGAAACCTGCCGTGAAGAAGACTGCCTCGGGCAAGAACAAGGAATTGGACGAATTGACCTCACAGTTTCGATCTACCGTGGTCTGGACTACACCCCTAAGAATGCCTGTTGTCCAGCCTTACCGAAAGGCTGTCACCAGAGAGATCCGCACTTGTCTGCAGTCTATCAGTTATCCTACGCAGGGTCAGACGGAGCCCGTGGATCGCAGAAAGCAGCTCCAGGGGTTCCCCCCTAATTTCATCCATTCGCTGGATGCCAGCCACATGCTTCTCTCAGCACTTAGGTGTGACGAGCTCGGCTTGAAGTTCGCTGCCGTTCACGATTCCTTCTGGACCCATGCCGCTGATGTGGACATTCTGAGCGGAGTTTTGCGCGACGCTTTCATCCGAATCCACGAGGAGGACGTCGTCGGTCGATTGGCGACCGAGTTCGAGGCTCGATACAGGGGCTCGTTATATCTAGCCAACATCCCCAGTTCGAGCCCTGCCGCCATGAAGATCAAGGAATTCCGCAAGTCGAGTAAGCTCTCCCACCAGGAAGAAGTGTTGCTAGAACACAAGCGCAACACTCTCCTCCGGTCAGGTAATCCCTGGGACATCGAGGCAGCAAAGAAGATCATCACGCCTGCCTCCATCGTTGAGGAGATGTCAGCCTCGCAGGAGGAGGACCCCGAGATTCAGAAGGAGACCGAGGACATTGGTGGCCTCGGACACATTCCGGAGTCAGAAGGCAACCTCTCGTCGGCAGTTCAGGAGGCCGTAAAGGATATGGATGCTACGGACGATAAGATCGTTGAGATGAGCAACAAGCTTCTTGAGCGTCTCAAGCATACCAGCTTCGAGTACCGAGTTATCCAACCCAAGAGGGATGTCAAGCAAAACTGGAAGAGTATCACGCATTTCTGGCGGCCGCTGACCTTCCCAGATCTTCCCAAAAAGGTATGTCGAGAGTCCAAAAGGTCACTGCAATTCAACATATACTGACATGGTTCCCAGGGTGATTTTGACGTGAAGCGACTGCGAGAAAGTCAGTATTTCTTCTCCTGACTAAAGGACCTCCTGAAGTCATTATTATAATGTATCACTATGATGAAGACAGACATGAGAAGGAGAAATGATTTGGGCGTTGTGCATTTGGCGTTTAGAGATGGGGACTTTTCATTCATGATAGCGAAGAACCAAAAAAGCATTCTGATAGAGGGAGTATGTGGCGGCTGTTAGCTGCACTTTGTATACCATAGGAGGAGGATGTAGAGTAGTATGTACTGTACATTAGTGTTGGAGGCGAAAAGAGGTCAGATGGACTTGACGTCTAAACAAAATAAGAACACCAAGATATTCAAACATTTATGAGTCTCTTGGAAGTGCCATTGACATTGCTCTATCACATTTTTTGCTCTTCTACACTATTTGCATCGTAACTTGGTGTTTATCGCACAACAGCATCCTTGAGGCTAGGGACAGTGCAGACACCACCATTCTCAGTAACAAGACGTCCACGGCCAGTCTTTCCAAGCTGCTCAACAACACCCGCATCAAAAGCAACCTCAAGACCATCAGTGGTAGTGAAACCGGGCTGGAAAGTCTCCCAGATCTTCTTCTTGGGGTTAAGAACACCCTCGGGGCTACCCTCCCAGCCCTCGAACCAAACACGGTCACCGGCCTTGGCACCCTCAGGAGGAGTGACGAGCTCAACGGGGCCCTTGTGGTCATCGACCTCACCCTCCTTGATCTTGGGAGAGGCGGCGAGGACCATGGCGCAGGACTTGATGCCGCGCATCTTGACGGGCTTGAGGTTGCAGACGACGACGACCTTGCGGCCCTGCATGGACTCGAGAGGGATGAGGCCGTTGAGACCGGAGCAGACGGTGCGGCAGATTTGACCCTCGTACTCAACGTAGTCCTCGTTGCCGGGCTTGTCACCGACAGCGATGGTGGAGACGTAGAGAGAGTCGGCGTCGGGGTGGTTGATGGCCTTGAGAATGTGACCAACTCGGAGGTCAATGAGAGCAGGGGAGAGAGGGGCAGCAGGGGCGGGAGCAGCCTTTTGCTTGGGAGCCTTCTCCTTCTTCTCCTTCTTAGGCTTATCGGTAGCAATCTTCTCCTTGGCCGTCTCAACAACCTCCTTGACCTTCTCCTTGGTGCGATCAACAAGCGAAGCCTCACCACCAGTGGCAGCGGCGGCAGCAGCTTCCTTCTTCTTCTTCTCCTTCTC
>JAAVUB010000085.1:0-68083 GCA_014898885.1 Fusarium lyarnte (nom. inval.)
AAATTGAAGTTTATTTATTTAAAACTTGGACTGATGACGTTTTGCCAAAAGGTGACTTGAAAGAAATCAATCTGGAAAAGCTGTTATCATTGTGACAGCCCACAACGCTCAGGGCTTTATCCTCGGCAATGGTCACCTGATCGAGTTTGGCGGTACCGCAGTGGCCCAGAAGATCTTGAAAGATGCTGTTCAGGTTAGCACTCTCAAGTATATAAAGTTGGGTCCATTCACATGGCCAAATGGGCACTAGAGATGAGGCTAGTCCCAATTTAAAACTATCCAAGATATAGCTTGTGCCTTTAGTTACTAAGTTCTATGTGCTGATTTAAACTCTCAGCCACAAGTCTTTTTAGTTACATGATGCTAGTATGATAGAGCCCTAACAACCGACTACAGTATAGTAATCCCATTGGAACTGAGGACCAATGCAGACGCCTTGATTGGTAGCATCGTAAAACTGCTGCGGTACGACATCATTGCAATCATCCTCGTCAGCATACAGATCAATTTGGCAGCTACCCATGTCTTCAAGCCAGAACCCTCTATGCGGATTGGGAATACTAGTACAGCCTGTGCGAGAGAGGGGGCATTAGTCATCATACTACTGGGTTAGGAATGGACCAAGTACCTTGATTACCATCTCCCCGAAGGTCACCTGACGGAGTCGACTCGCAGTCGCCATCCCCATAAATAGTAAACTTCCAAGCATTAGCTGCTGTTGCCAGCAGCAGCAGAGTCATCTTGTGGATGATCATCATTGTTGCTTTGGGCAGAAGGCGGAACACGTGCTCGGACCTTGATCAGGTCGTCTTCGTACGCCGGGTCGTCTTCAAGGCGTCTAGAACTAGCGGCGTGGAGGAGAGCTTGACGGAAGACAGGCACGTCAATCTTGGTGGGGATCTCAATAATGATATCTGTTTTCCACTGGTCGCCGTAGATTAAGTAGCGGATTGGAAACGGGACGTCAGCTGCGTGGTCGGCTTCGTACTGTTCAAAGACAATATCGCGCCAGGTCTTGTTGAGGTTTCTGGATGTCATGCTGGAGTAGAGAGGACTCTTGAGGAGTGGGATAAGCTGAATATTTATGTTCTTTTCACTCTTTGGTCTTGCCTAGACTCTTACTTGTTGTCCCTTTACACAAACCGCAGTTCAAAGTAACTTGCAGCAGACAGGTTCAATCAGGCAATCTCCGAGCTGACTGACTTTCAAAGCGCAGCGCCGAGTGTAGATCAAAGAGGTTTATTATGTTGGTTGTCGAAGTTGGAGTCCCAAACGTAGACCCGATTGGCAGGTTGAATCAAGGAAGTTGAGTTGTCGTGTTGGTTGCCAAAACACAGCTCAGTTCTGCATTGAAGATCAGCCAAGTTGCTGTGCGTGTTGGTTGTTGAACGTAGTTGTGGCATCATCAGTAAATGCGGGGTCAGCACCTGATCTATCTATGCCTGAGGTTAGGGAAATCAGTCATCAAATAGAGCGAGTGGTACATATTAGTACGGCCCTCGGGGATTTAATTGTGCATTTCGACACTTTCCTAAGTATCGATACCTTATACTTCAAGGTGCATACCAGTTCCTACCCAGGTATGAGAATTATGTTACGCAAATACGGGCTTGAATCTTGTGATGAAAAGAAGCTGCTGCAGGCGATCAGCGCAAAGTATTCTCAAAGGAGAAGTAGCCGAAGCGGCAGGCAAGGCACCTCCTATCAAGGGGTAACACAGACCATCTCGATATGCACCCAGGTTGAGAGTAACCGTCCGGAGCTTTCTTGAAATATGCCTTGCTTGCATCTGTAGCGGCGATCTCGCGCCATTCAAATCGCCCATCCTTACATGTCTATCTCTTGCTAGTCAGGGAGTTATCTTTGAGCCACCAAATCATTCGTTGAAATGGACTGGCAGCGCGCTGATCAGTCCACTTATCTAGAGAACTCGTATTCAGCCAACAGCACGCATAACGGGAGGAAAAGCGTTGTATCAGCAGACTCTGGCCATTGCAAGGTCATGTGCAGCTGAGTAGTAGTAGGTCACATTACATATGGGCCTCTAGTCATTCGCAATAGCAAGACTGTAAACTGTCTTGCCTGGATGACTGTTGTTGACGGGATAGCTAACTATGAGTATGACGAATTATGAAGTGATGTGATTAGAGGTGGGGCATCTATTGCAAGCACAGAGACTGGCTGAGCAGGCAAGATTTTAAGCCTGGTAAATATTGGAAGGTATAGGATACGTATGGAAGTAGCTTACTCCCAACCTCTCTAATACTTGGCAGCTTTAAACTACGTATGCTGTCCTAGAACCAAGGCGGACGTTTGGGTTCAGACGAATGAATCGATGGTGACTCCTTGCTCAAGACTGATACACAAAAGTAACTTAGCCCTTCTCATCAATGAACCACGAGTTCATATATGCTCCTCTATGCTACGATGACCGAATTCGAATTTTAAATCTGATGATAAGCTCTGGCTTAGACAAACTGGTAGGGACGTTAAGCTGTGAGTGGTTATCATCTGTCGCAACCTATGTGTCTTGGACTCACAATACTGTATCTTCCTCGCTGAGCCTTCCTGCATTGAATCTGCTAGACAATTTACCAACACTAGTTTGTAAATAATCTACTTACGCTGACCCTACGGTCCGGTGGATACCAGAGGTTCACAGTTCTCCATTCCTTGAGAAAGGCTGCGGCGATGCCAATTACATTTTCTAGAGTCGACCCAAGGTTATCAGGCCACTGATCCACGGGATAAACTTGACGCACTACTCGGCATGTCATCCAGTGACGCGGTAGTCTTGCCTTGTCGTTCAAGCATTGACTGTATGATACAACCGGTGATGCGTAGATGAAGAATAATTTTCAACTCTGCCTTATCCTCAATGGGTCATACATTTGTTGTTGCATACTTCCCCGAATATCATCTCACACTCAAAGGCGAAGGATAAAATCAAAACTTATCGAGACGATCTTGGTGATAAATGGAAAGTGAACGAAACAAGATGACCGAGCTATAGTCCCCTAGCTGGGGGTTGTCATCTATCTAGGTCTCTATATCACCGCATGGTGCCGGTAGAGTAAATTCATCAGTCTGTTTAAGACATACGTGGATGGATGTACCAACATCAGCCATTCCCGAATTCTTCAGTCAGTCTCGTATGTCTAGACTACTGCATAGTACTCCCGGCTTGAACCACTTCTCTCTAGCCTAACGCCAACCAAGAAGTCTAGACTCGGGTTACTTAACAAAGAGACAAGCTTACTTAACTTTTCGAGCATATTAAACCATTACTATGGAGGGGCCTCTATTATTGGGTTAAAATACATCTACTTAGAATCTTAATGGTTGGTAATCATAGTATGAAAGGACATAGATCAGAGGTGCATTAAGTGAGGCTGAGCATGCAGGTGATTACTGTTAATGATCTCATGCAATATGTTATATTATTAATAAATTGAAGGGTGAAGGATTGGCTTGGCGTAAGACCAACTGCTACCTTGGACGTCAGAAGTTCGGGCTTTAATTCCCAGGGGGTTCCGTCTGACATACATCTGCCGGACCCCACCAGGCCCAGGCATCATTGGCGAGCTGGCGAGTCATGATCTGGGGAACTGCCCGATCCCAGACCCTAACGTGACTCTGATGTGACGGAAATAACAATCAATGAGCCGTCCACGGAGTCCTTTGGATCGTTTAAGCTCTTGGCAACATGTTAATTAGCAACCTGTTTCGTTACAGGGGCCCATGGTCGATTTACAAAATGTGCCGGACTGCGGATAGACGGGAAGACTAGTTGCACCGACTACTCCTATACTCGTTGGGGGCTGCGAATCATGGGAGAACAAACTTAGCAGTCTCGGAAATAGCTACGACTGTTTATGCTTATTTCTAACTTTGATTATGGCCAAGCAATATGCAGTGATTGTACTTTCAGCCACAGGTCTCAGCTGTAAATGGCATGTTCAGTTACATCCCTATTTCCTCTTGTATTGAACGTCTATTGTAGTGTTACACAGCCCACCTCAATCCCACGTAGTTCCCATCGCTGTACTCCGTACTTTACAATACCTGGATATGGATTCAGATCCTGGTCGGGTCCTGACCCGCGTTAATTGCGATAGCCACGCCATCTCCATAAAAGTCCCCCACTCCAATGGCCGCCTTATAGCCTTACGCGCTGGGATCAATCGGATCATCACAGTGGCTGTAAGCTTGGGCCTGGAATCCTTTGCAATCCTTAACGCATGAAAAGTCTCCATGGTACACACAAGGACTTGAATAGTGCTGCGATGCCAAGCTTCATCTCGCCAAACGCTCATGTCAGCTGCCAAGCTCAACATGGTACCAAAAAGGCTGAACCATGCAACAAGCAAATACATATATATATGCTCTCTCTGGCGTAGTAGGAAAGCTTCAGAGGCAAGTCTTCAGAGGCTCACTTGGATATACCTCACCACAAGCCAACCTATCCCTCGCAAAACATCCTCACCATGAAGACCACGACCGCTCTTTTAGCTCTTGCCGCCGCGGCAGAGGGTTCACCCCTGTTCTCTAAGCGGGACCCGAACGATATCTTCAAAGACAAGAAAGCTTTCTGCAAGAGCTGGGACTTGAAGACCGTCGAGGGCGTCGATAAGCTCTGGGAAGACACAGCTGCTGGCGTATCTCTTGAACTATTCATCAAGAGCCAGTGGGGTAAGCATTTTACTCTTTAATTACCGCCAACCTAACAATAAAATGCTAAATTCTATTTCCACAGAGCACCAGAATAACTGGGTCAAGAATCTGGAAGATCAGGTCATGGACGGCACTGATGGCAAGTCTGGTGCCAGCGGCTGCGCTCTCATTGGAACCAGCTGCAACCCCATGGGCGGCATTGGCTGCGAAGAGCAGTTCGACAAGTACGGTAGCACATTTGTGGGCAAGAACTCGTACTGGACCTTTCAGGCTGTCAAGGGCATGCATGGCAAGTTCGCCGAGTTGCACCGCCAGTTGACCACTGAAACTCTGGTAAATGGTCTCAAGATCGGGCAGATGCTCAAGGATTTTAGCGGAAACGAGGATGGAGGAGGGAATATGAAGGGCTGGCTTTCAGCGGCCGCGACTATGGGTAATGCCCTTGGTGGCCTTGTTCCTGGAGTGGTATGTTACTTTGTCTTTCCACTTCCAATCTTTCTGTACTGACTACCATTATTACAGGGCTCTGGTATCTCTGCCGGCATGGGTATACTTGCAGGTATCATGTCCGGTCTCTCCTTGGGCGACAATGAGGATGATGGCGCTGCTACTATATCCGCTGGCCTTGCCGACCTCTTCAAGACCGCCTCAGTGAAGCTCGAGGATACCCTCCGAATCGCTACCGGAGGCGGCAGAAACGATGACGAGTACAACTCCCTCCCCGCTCCCAAGTGGGACACTTACGAGACCAAGATCGCCAAGTTCTTCAATGGCGGCTGGTTCCTTCTCGATGACGACGTCGAGACCGTTCGCGTCACCCTGGGTTCCATCACCAACAACATCCAGAAGAAGGTCGCCAACGACGTCATGAAGGCCTCCAAGCTGCACCTGGTTGCCGACAAGCTTGGCGGTAAGGATTCTCGCGAGAGTTGCGGTTTTTCCACCGGTCGACAGTGGCTGCCTCTCCGTGATGGCGAGGAGTACTGCTGGTATATCATGCGAAACGATCCCAACCCCATTCGTGAGGGAGAGTGGACTGAGGTTGGTGCTGATATCTACGAGAAGATGGCTTCCTTCGGTCTGGGCGATCGCGAGACCTACTACAGGGCTGTCATCGACTGCGCTCTGAACAAGGGCGACAGTGATGAAGTTGACACTAGCAACCTTGTTCAGGGAGAGATTCCCCGATGCTTCTTCAACCTGCCTGCTGTGTTTGTTGAGCGTGACAGCGGAACTGGCTGTGGAAGCCCCTTCGACAAACAGGACTGCGACTACCGCAAGGGCACTCCTCTTAAATGAGCTGGAAGAACCACTCACTACTATTTTTCTGTTACCCACCTATTATACCTTTTGGAGATGAGGAAGATGAAACATGTACATATTTTTTTAAGAACTTTCTATAGATATTACTCCAAATTTCATTAAACAGGTTTCTGTTTGAGTTGAGATTAAATTCTTGGCTATGCCAGTCCTTCTAATGTCATCGCTATGGTCGCATAGCAGCAACAATCATGGCCATCATATTAAGCGTGTAAAGTGAAGATGAGCCTCTCGTTCTTCACCCAGGGATCCAGACTTAAGCCGGGTCAATCTTAGTCTGTACCAGCGAATACGACGAAGCAACCAACCTAACTCAAGTCAAGGCCTGCATCTTCATAGGGACTCTTGTTGATGGTTTAGAATCCAAAAAGGTAAATCAGAGGAGGAATCACGAGCTCCACAGCAGCAGCAATCCTGAGCCATGACGGAGTCCAGCCCAAGCTCAGCCCTGAAGTCAAGCGACCTATGCCAGCCAAGAACATGGCAGTTCCAAGCAAAGAAAGGGGAATCTTTCTCTCTTGGAGATTGCTACTAGCCCACCAGAGTATCATTCCATATCCACTCCAGATTGCTCCCAAGAATCGAAGCTGGTTATCCACGAAGGCGAGAGTTCGGGTTGGGAGGAGAGCTCGCTCTGACTCAGGTATAACGAGCTTGTGACCGGTGATCATATCGACTGTTCCAGTGAACATGGAGAATATGGCGAAGATCTTCAATCCGCCGGCAAGAAATTTCGAAGAGCCGTATTCGGACATGGTTTTTGAAAAGATATTACTGGTTTTATATGGTAACAAATATGATCTTGACGAACGTGAATTGAACACTAATTGCACCGTTAATTACGACTATGAACTTCTCTTATACTTAAAGAATGTGTTTCAGACACCTTGAATTGATACGCCTTTTTGCCATGCTTACACGTTATGCTCAGTCCGGAAATCCCGTCGGCGTCACCACGAATCCCGAAAGATGACAGCTTTTCCCACATTGGGACAATTATGCGCCAGGTCCCACAATAGACTTACCGTTTAAGTCAACAAGTCCTTCAGAGTCATAAAAACCCAGTTTTTACCTCAATCAGCATCGGGATTCTTATGAGTGAAAAATGTCACTTGACTACTGAGACGGGAATACTTGGAGGCCGACGACCGATCCAGCAGTTCCGGTCTCAAGGGCGATCCTTTGCCAAATTTAGCTACTATCTCAAACATAGAGGAAGAGAAAAGGATTCAAGACCATATGATATTTCTCACGGCTTCCAGCATGAATGCCAGGTGTGTCGCCCACCCTCCAACAAAGATCAGTGTCGTCAAACTCTCTTCTGATATGAACAATCAAACTCCCCGTATTATCATAATAGCAAATCTGGTTGGTTGAAGAAAAGATGTAACCTTGGTACTTCGGTAAGAGAAAGCAATAGGCCTCGTCTGCGAGGAATTGTATGCATCCACTTCGAGACTTCAACTCCAAGTAGCTAATCGGCGTCAGTGCCACGGCTATCACCACGGTACTCTAGTTAAATCCAGCGACTCCTCTTCGGCCCGCGACCGAACAACTACTCCGGCCTGATTGATAGCCTTCCAAGTTCCTATTGGTTGAAATATTTTGACTAAGTTGACATTATAATCAATAACTTTAAAAAAGAACTATAGTCTCCCACGATGATCACCCAGAAAAGTCATTCATCGCCAATGGACACAGAGTGGCGAGAGCAAACGTATTCTTGATGACGAGTCTGACTCCATGATGCGGGGAATGAAGTTAAGTTCTGCATTATGATTGTAAGCTCACAGCCACAGGCCTCAATCACAAATAACACATCCGGCTCACTATTTAGACATTCCGGTATGGTTTATGACCAATTGCTACGGTACGAATACTAATTAGAAAACCTAGAATGTAACTCTTTGCTGCGGGGTTTGAGAATTATAAGAAGGGCCCGTCAGATCAGTAAACGTGTTGTTGCCAATTAATATTTACACTTATTTCTTCAACTTCTTTCCCATCCATCTTCCCCAAGCTAACACCATGCATCTCGTCACACTCCTAGCCGCGAGCCTCGTCCTCCAGCGACCTTACGTTCTTGCCATGCCTTCTCGCCGAGATGTGAAGTGCAAGTATGAAACGTATCCTCTACCGGGCCAGACATGCTCGACCTTCGCCGAAGACTGGAGCATGACTTTGGATGAACTCAAGGCCTTGAATCCCGATCTCAAGTGTCCTAAGCTTGATCCAGACGGTAATTACTGCGTCGATGGGACTGCCGATACGGACGAACCAACCGGGGTTGTTTCTAAGACGGCAAAGCCTACGTCTGCTCCTAAGACATCACCCGACAAGAAGCCTCACGCCCCTTATGATGCAGAGTCTGTTTCAAAACCTTATTCTGAAGGTATGTCCACTGCAGAGTCCACTGTTCCTCAGAAGCCCTCTCCTGCGGATGAGCATTCTGGACATGACATCCAAACCCCAGAACCCATCCAAGAGGGCATGGTGGCAAACTGCAACAAATTCCACTACGTTACCTCCACAACCACCTGTAGAGGCGTTCTCGATCATTACAAGATATCTCTTGCCGACTTTATCGAGTGGAATCCTGTCGTTGGAGAGGACTGCACCAACATGTGGGCAGAGACATATGCATGCGTCTCTGTCAATGGCTATACCTCATCTCCAACGACAAACACCAAGCCAAGCCACGTAGTCATTGCTGGCCGCAACGGATTCACGACGCCTTCACCTATCCAGGCGGGTGTTGTGAAGAACTGTGTCAAGTTCCACTACATCGGTGCCGGGACTACGTGCCATGGCCTTTTGCACAACTACAAGATCACTATGGTACAATTTGCGCAGTGGAATCCTGCAGTTGGCAAGGATTGCACTAATTTGTGGAAGGACACCTATGCTTGTGTTGCTGCGATTTGAGCAGGTTCATGCACCTTGCTCCAAATTTTGAGGCAGTTACAAGGCCACATACGGCCTGCTTCTCCTTCTGACAGATGAGAGCCTGTGTTTCACTTATAGGGCAAGCTTTTACTGTGTCATTTTCCCTCCAACGACACCAATGGCAGCTCGTGCTTCCCAGTCAATCAATAAAGTGAATTTGATTTCAAACATTTGTCATGCTGGCTTGTCCAACATGTCGGTGATGCTCTATGATAACCTGCAATGCCCTCGATCCCACTTTGTCATATTTATCCTGTAGATGACTCTTCTTGAGATCCAGCCTCTGCTTGTGTACTCCAGGTTTGAGAACAATTCTGAGCTGAGGAAGCATGTCTCTGCCAGTTCTGCCTATCTGTGGCCACGACCGTGAAACCCCTCCACGGTTCATCTTCATCACTCTGGCGCAGCCATTCTAACATTGGTGAAATGTAGTCCAGATCGATGTTAGATTTGATACTTGTCATTTTCATGTAGGATTAGGCTCACCTTGTTCTTTACTTCCATGTGCCTCAGGATTCTGTGGTACGCTTGGACCAGTTGCCTTCTTTTCAGCAGTGGCATTTCTCTGCGATGACGGCATTGTGGAGGTTTGTTGTAAGAAAGGAAACAGGGGCCAATAGGAAATGATAATGCTAATCAAGAAAAAGTCTGATAGTTGTTGTGACACTGGAGGGCTAGAAGAAGGCTCACTCTTGTGATGAAGGTCATCTTATATATCCATCCTGATGCTTTCTTGAAGACAGGCTAGTCAGGCGAAAGACATTGCCGTGTTATTAATTCAGCTTGGGCTCGCCATGGGCCATTTTTTGTATTGGATGCTTCTCTGTAACTCCTTCAAGTGTCTGAGATATCTCAACTGTTTTGTCTTGCAAAAGCGTCAGGGCCAGTTTCGCTATTGGTCCCGCCATTCACGGCTCCATCAGGGCCGTTTTTCGGATTTGTGAACTGTATGGGCATTTACTAAGTCGTAAGTGATTTGCTGAACAGAACGAGGCTGTCTTAGGGCCCTATTTCTGATTGGTGAGATGATGATGCTGGAGCAAGGATAGGGCAGTATCAACAGCCCTTCAGTATATGCATCGGGACAGTCTTACCCCCCGAAGCTGACGAATGAGATAAATGGCCCCTTATTCAACTATCCGAACCAACGAGTTTCAACCCATGCAAGCCTCAACAACTTCAGCCGCACATGAGATGTACGTACCACTCATGGTTAACGAATCACAAAATTGGCCCTCAGTCCGAGCCACGTGAGAAGGATCCTCAACTGGCCATACTTGAATCAGGCTCTCGCCCGTTTGTCTAAATTCCGGCCTTTCTCCTCATTACATTCATCCCCGCCGAGCGAAGCCATCTGGCTCGACGCTCGACGACTCGATACTACTCGATCCAGCGACACTCATCCACATCTAACAGTTAAGGTCCTCTTTGCTCGAGGGTCAGCGCCAAGCACAGTCTTGGCGCTTATCCCATTCAGGAGGACCACGATGATCATCAATTAGAACCCTGGACGGGCGACATCGACGACGCGCAATGGCAACTCAACTTCGGATGGGACACTAATCCTTGGGCCCTGCCTATTATTGAGAGCCATGAGCTTGACAGCTTGTTTGACTTCAATTGTTACCCCGGGTCGTGCGTCGAAGCACTCGACGCAGGCCCTTCCCCCTTGGGTGCGCAACACCAAGGACCGTCAAACGATCAACTAGAAGTTGTCATTGACACTCACACCGCTCCTGAAACTATGCAGGAAATCGCACCTCAGTCTCATAACGATCTAGACTCCTTAATTGTTCCTCATTCGGTTCCCTGGCACCAGCCAGACCTATTCCCCTCCTTGTGCAATACCTCTCCGAGTAGCAATGCTCCCACGTCCCAGTCGCCAGCTTCGAGTGGGTATGAGAAGAGATCATCTCAGTCATCAACTTCTAGTCCTGTCTCCAAAGTGGCGCGGCTCACCTGCGACTTTTGTGGACAGGCTTATGAAGACGTGGATTCTCTATGGTAAACTCCACCATCGTCATTCTTATCCACTCATCTGACAAGCAACAGCTCTCATATTATCTCTTCTCATGGTTCTTTCATTCCGCTGCATTGCGGCAGAAAGCGCTGCAATAAGACCTTCAAGGACGGCCGTTCTTTGAAGCGGCATCAGACGGAGTTTCATCTTGGTTCCGTTTACGTTTGTCGCTGCGGCAGACAGGACGGGAGAAAAGATAAGCATTGCAAACATATCGAGAGTAACAACTGTACTGGCCACGGCCTCTACAGTTGTCCTTGTGGTCATTCGCTTGATCAGCTCAAGATGCACAAAGTCCATATCTACAGTTGTGGTAAAAAGAGGAGAGGAAGGCCACGAAAACACCCGATAGCGGCCGATAAAAGGATTTTGAGTTCTGAGTTCCCTACAACACGTTATGGTACATGGAAACCAATGACGCCAGCGCAGGCTATTAGTAAAATTCCTGCGTAGCTCTCTGTATCTTCACGGCTGTCGCCTGTCCGCCTCGCGGCTCTGGCGGGTAGTCCTTTGATACAGTTGCAGTACTTGAGCGCTTGGATTCTTTTGCACCGTGTCCCTAAGTTTTGAGTTCTTCCTTACCGTCGCTCAGATATCTTGTCAGTCCATGCGAACTCGCTTGATGATCTCATATTTCCTTTGTCTTTTATTATGGGCTTACAAACGGTTTTCAAAACAGGCTTACATTTCTTTTGTCTTTTGTTATGGGCTTGCAAACAGTTTGCAAAACAGAAACGGCGTTACAGAATTATATGAAATACCCAAAAAAAAAAAAAAAAAAGTTGATTTTCCCTTCATATAGGGATAAGCACAAGTGATTCCTCTCAAGCCGTTTCTATGATGCCGAGAAGTTATACTTTCTTCGTGACAAAGCCTACTCATCCATCATGGCTCGGAAGTTACTAATAAGAATGGGCAGAGTGATTTGAATATGTTGAATAAGATCGAATCGAAGGTTGTTGCTTGGGACATGACGCAGATCTGATGAAGAGAGTGTCAAAAGAACATAATGAACACCAGTGAAAAGTTGGCGGTAGTTCATGCTGGATAGCTGTTCCTCCAGTTCCTTGAAATGCTGAAGTATGGACAAGAGCAACCATTTGGCGGTATTAGGAGTCGGGTGGGTATCACCAAGCCCGGATTGCGGTGATCCATAGATGAAGAGCAATGAATATAAATTTTCGACATAAGCGGACCGCCTACAGCTTTCAGGAACAAGCCGTGGCTCGATTGAGCGTCTAATGCCTTTCTTGTTAAAGAATATGTACACCACGAGAGCAGCTCTGAAGGTATCTACGAGTTCATCGCTCAGTGATGCATCATGTTTGATGAGCTCAGCATCTCGTGGCCTTGGGGATGTCTCTGAGCTATTTTCTTGACTAGCGTTCTGTCGTCGTCTTTCATGCTGTCGCATTCTTGCTGCCTCTCGTTTATAATTCGTCTTTTTCATCGGAACTGTTTCTGAGTCAGTCTCGTGGGCGGCTATTTCACTTCTCAGTAGCCTACCTAACACGCTCTGGGAATCAGTAGCTTCTTCCTCCGGGGTGATTACCCCAGTATTGCGGTTGATTTTGTATACCATAACTTCTGCTCCACGGCATGATGCTTCCCGCCACGTTCTGGGTCTTAGGCGTTGTATGCATCGTTTGCGATGTTGTTTTAATTTTCCAGGAACTCCGTCGAGAACGAAAGCACGAGCTTCTGAATCTTCAATCCTGCAGTCATCAGCATCCCAGTAAACTGAATACACGTCGGCATGTCTTTCTCTTCGAATGAATTCCCCAATCCTTAAATTATGTGCAGGATCATCTTTATCTTCCAGGACCAGATCAGCACCCATACTCGCGGGGTCATGATCTGGCAACTGCAATACATGTCGAGAGGTGCCAGTGGCCTTATGCTGATACTGCTGTCGAGGTCAGCTTGAACCATAAACAGAGGTAGCTATCTCACCCCCATCACTTCCGTGAGATTATTCTGCGTCCAAGGCGATTACTGCGTCAGCAGGTTGAAAGTGAGGCCGCGTGGTTATTATATGTTGGGTGGCGCTGACAAGAAACCCCTTGCAAGCATAACACTGTCTAATCTGATATTTTGTCGTTCGTTTAAATCCATTCTGTCTACTTCCAAGTGACCAAGGGCCATTTATCTGATTGGGTCATTGGCCATGGCAATGCACAACCTGCTTTCCAGATTGCACCAATCAGATAAATGGCCCTCGTTCAGCTTTTCAAGCCATGTTACAGTCGGTCAGACAACTCCAGACGACCAGCGAATCGGAGGCTCAGCATATGCCTTTGGCGGTCTGTTGAGATTGCGGTGCATGCAGCCTTTCTAACCTGTTGACTTGAGCATAAAAACGCTTCGTCGGCGCCGCGAAAGCAATTGTGATCCTCAGACAACCACCCACCCGCCGCCTCCCTTGATCAATACGCTACTACCATCCTACATCCTCTTTTCTGAGGAAGGAAACTACATTCCATTTGCAAGCAAAATCACGACAAGTCGAACCCTTTCCGCAACTGAAGTGCTGGGCCACATGATCGCCATGGCTATGCGCAACTACAAATATCGGCGGCGCCTTAAGTGGTGCATGTGTGGATATGCTGCAAATGCCACACATGATCCAGTTTGAATTACAACCAACAATATCAACAAGACTACTTTGCCGGTATTGACACCAACGAGATAAGTGTAACACCTTATCTTGGTCCGGAAACGGGTTCAATTGTCAACACCCCTCAGGAACCTTATGGCGATTCACAACTTTCCTGGCCTTCACCGCAAGGATCCGATCCCCATTACCTGGGCGGTACTTTATCTTTAGTACATGATTTCCTACCTAGCCCCCTTCTGGAATTAGACGGCGACACACAACCACCTTGCAATGAGCCAATGCCAGTGGTCAGTCCCCGGAATCCGGACAATATTTCTTTCTCTCATCCCCAATCATTCAATTCTCATAAAAGGTCCCGTGAGGAAGCGACAGATGAGTCTCTTCCACGCCGGCAGCCTTCATTACCACTAAGACGCTTATCACCGAAACCTCCGGTAAATAACGATATCTGTCCACTACCAACTAGGTACGGCAATAGTCCTTCATCTGTTCTTGCTCCTCCTCTTCTTCTCCTCTTATATTTCGAGTCACCCCTTACAGTTTCAGGCTTTCCACACAACTTTGTGAGATTAGGGGTACTCCCGTGTTACCAGCCCATATACTTTTGTTTATCTACTTACTAATAGCTTGGACACTAATAATCCAACAGCTATCGCAAAATCACGCCCCCTCCCAAGGCTGGACCTTTCCGTTGCGTGGAAGAAGGCTGCGAGCTTTTGTCTTTTAAGGACAAAAGGTCTTTGAAGCGACATCAAGACAGCAAACATTCCGGTTCTCTCTATTTCTGCGGATGTGGATATTCCACTGGGCGAAAGGACACTTATTTGAACCATCTGGACAAACAGGAATGTATTGGCAAAGGACCATTCAGATGTATTTGTAGCCTTGCCACTGATGACATCGACGAACATCGCAAGCATCTTGAGGGCTGTCGGTCAGGGAAGCGGAAGCGAGGGAGACCGGGGAAGAACGCTAGATAATGGTAGACGTGTCAAACTTGAAATCGGTAATACGAAGCAGATAGTGATCCTTGTTTCAATTTCAAACTACACTCACATCCCAAGGGCGGTGATAGAATATCCTCATTTTCATTCATACCCGTCGAGATCTCGCAAAACGGTGACCAACAACAATATAAGCGCTGTGTATATCTGCCCCTGTTCACAAAGAGATCGAAGGATAATCATCAAGACGATCTATGGGAGAACAACTGCAGTGGACATTGTTCCTATTAGTGTATTTGCAGCTGTGTCAAATATGAGATCTATTTCAGGCCCAGCTCAGTCCAGTCAGGCTTGGATTCATCAAGGTTGAGCGTGTTCGTGAATCGTGAATCGTTGGTAACTCCTAGGTGCTGTTTTGCAAAGTATCGAAATGCATTGGGGCATATCCCCTGCTCTTGAGCCTCTTTCGAGAACCTTGGGGCCTTCAGGCTCGTCCCTTTTTTGGCTGATATAATGTCTCTTTTTCCTGTGAATGAATCCAAGCGATGTATCAGTGACAACTTTTGGGTCACAAGGAGAAAGATCCGACTAACTCGAGCTGAATCGCGTCTTTGCTGTCTTAGCTAGAGCGATGGCGGAGGATAATTCTGAAGTACTTCAGAAGCTGCGACTCCATTGCCACCACCTAAGCCACTTTCGACTGAGAGCTTCATCAGGAGTGTCGACAATTTTGGCGGCCTATCAGCCCTATGGGTCGTTCGATGTAGTAGTCATGAGCTCTCAGCCACAGGTCCCAACCACGAATAACACCGAAGGGGACCAAACTCTCTTCAGTGCACTAACGTTAAACAATAACTTAACTTGGATGCTGGCCGAGTAAAGTCCCCTCACTGGTCCACTTTATCTTCCATATAAGAAAGGCTCAAACGACATCTTCACCTTCAATCTCTCAAACTTTGTCCAGCATGACTTCATTTGCAGGCTACAGCTTTTACAGAACGCAGTCTGTCAATTCTTCCCACCTAATCAGACCATGGCCCACAACAGCGCCCTCGGGGACATCCTCGCACCTGGAGACGCAGCCCAGCTGATCAATCGTGACCTCGTCAACCTTTCTAACCCACCTAACGGCTCTATCCAGATACACGAGTGCCTCCTCAATCACACAAGCAATAAAGATAACAAAAGAATTCCTCTTGATGTCAATATCGAATCCCGCTCTGACCCATTCGTGACTATCCCGGAGAAGCTCATCTCGAAAGCAACTATTGAGTATATCGGTTTCAGCAGCGACAAAGCGAGGGAGATCTGGGGGGATTGGCACACTCAGCCCATCATTCGTGAGATTGACTTTGACCATGAGATCGCTCTTGAAGTCGCATTCATCGACTGGGTGAAGGGCGGTGCCGGGGATGCCCTCAAGGATGATGTCTGGGAGGACGATAACGCCGCCTGGTTCCGCTACATGGACCAGCATGGCATTTCAACTGAGCTCCAGCAAAAAATTATGCACCCTAGTTTCAGAGACCTGCGGTTAGCCGGCACCTGTCTTGGCTGGCTTCGAGATACCATGGAAATGCGTTATGGAGGGCTCAGGGACATCCAGCGAGCTTCTGCCGAGCGTGAGAGAGCCCTTGGGACTTCTGCTCAGCCCCGAAAGCCAAGATAAGAATAATCAATGCCTTAGGTAAGCTTATCCTAAGCTACCCTAAATTGTGATGATATTATCTAATTCTTTCATTACTTTAGACTAGAGTCTGAAGCCTTCTGCCGCCCCGTAGGAGATATGCAACGTACTGACACCGAACCTAGTGGATCAGCCTTCGCAAGTAGACACACATTTTCGGGGCCAACAGTTATGAAAAGGCTTCATTGTGCTATACAAAGCGATAGCCCAAGCACGAATCAATGGCCTTTTCGATCCACAAGGTGCTCTCCGCAGAATCAGCGTTCTTCGATCAGTCCCACCGACCGACTTCAGCAGCAAGACCATGTACTGCTTCACTCGAAACTACAGCCTGACCAGGAAACACGCTTCGTGGGAAAAGCAACGAGGGCTATCCGCGGTTATAGTTCAGAGTGCCGTTCAGGTTAGCGTAATGACAGCCATGAACCCTCCCAACATCCAATGCGCTTTCTGGCCAAAGTCGAACTGGCAGCAGCTGAGTGGCATTGTCTTACCGAAACCACATCAAAAGAGACTGTCGATTACGGACGTGCCGCCTTTATTATCGGAACAATCGCCAATAGACCCAATGCATACCTACAGTGCTTATTGCTGAGGCTTGTGTTGTCAGAGTTCAAGCACCTAAGAAGGGCAGTAACCGAGCAGCAGTGCAATATGTGTTTTCGTCCGACTACGAGAGAGGAAGCTCGCTGAGGCACGCCAGAAATACCATCCTGAATTTGCCCAAGTATTCGTTGTGTTTGAGAGGAAGTCTTCTTTCAGTAAATTGTGATCTTTTGGTCTACCTACCTATATCAAATTACACTCAGGCCTCGTATCTTCATCCTCATCCTTATCCCCAAGCTCACCTCACCCTTGTCCTCAATTCTAGTGATCAGTACTAACAGTTACATCCTTCCACTCATTCAGCAGTTCCAACGTCTCCTCACACTTACGCCTAATGTAAACATCCGCATCACTCCCCAGCACAATCCGAACCGGAACCTCCCTCCCCTCTCCAACTCCCGTCCCCGTCAGAATCTCAACAATAACCTTGGTGCCCTTCTTAACGTCCCCAGGCTGATTGTTATCCGTCTTCTCCAACATCTTTCTCGTCTTACCCGTAGGCGTGTTCTCATCTTCATAAACATCCAATCGCTTCTTCGTAACTGCCCTCACACCAGGGTTGAGGAAGCTAGTGCGGAAGTAACCAGGCTCCACGACCGTGGCGACGATGTTAAAGGGCTCGAGTTCGTAGCGGAGAGACTCGGCGAGTGAGGACACGCAGGTCTTCACCATGGAGTAGACAGAGTATGTTGCGCCACCTCTCCAAGATCCGATGCTTCCAAAGGTAGCAATCGTACCGCGTTTTCCATTCTGGCCGATGCTCTGCTCTCGCATTCCCGGTAAGAAAGCCTTGATCGTGTTGAAGATACCAAAAACATTGGTGCTGAAGCTATCGTACAGCTCTTGCTGCGAAACTTCCTCTACTGCGCCGTCGAGGATGTATCCCGCTGCATTGATGAGATAGTCGACGCGGCCATGTTTAGAAAAGACATCTTTGGCGATGGCTTCGAGGTCGGAGAGGGGAGATGTCACGTCGAATGCGAGCGTGTGTGCACCTGCGTCGGCGAGGTCCTGGACGCGTGATGTGCTGCGAGCTGTGGCGATGACGGTGTGGCCGAGGTTGAGAGCATGAAGCGCGATATCATGGCCGAAGCCTGAGGAGGCGGCTGTGATGAACCAGACTGGGGAAGACATGGTTAAGTTGTGAGTGTGTTATATGAGTGGTGAGTGTAAGTGGCTTGAGTGTAAGTGCAAAGTGGTTGTAATGAAGCTTGAAAGACAAGTGATGATTGTTGTTGAATCCATCTTCAAATGAACCATCCACTCACTTATATACATTTTCAGCCTCAGATATCTTCTCCAGTTCATTTGATGACATTATCTCCGACCCAAACTCCTCAACACCATCATTCTATCACCGACTGCCCATCTCCCAACAATCGCCGATTGTTAGCGTCGCCACATTTCGGCGTTAACAGCCCACTCAACCACCAAAAGTCCATCCCCACATCCAGTGAGGCGCTATGGCTTATGCTTAATCACTTTTTCGGAAGTGAGTAAGCAGCCCATACCAAATGCACCGATTGCTTATCACGGAGAAAACTTGTTTCATCACTCGGGGCTGTTGACGTAAGACTTTCGGCGATAGCTTCACTCATAACTACTAAAGAGCAATGTTCAAGTCGTGTTGATACACTAAGAATGCCATATCATACCAATCTACATAGATCATGCAAGGCCCCAAACGCCGTAGCCGTAACTCCGGGCTCATAAACAATCAAGCACGCACCCATACAAGGCCATCAAGGCAATCTCAATCTCAATCTGTACACATGCATTTCACCCTCCTCATATCAATCACTCATCGCAAGGTATAGCCTCTGCTGTCCTGTCGGCGATGAGCAGCTGCGGCTCCTGTACCAATGGTAATTCGTCGCGGTGCACTACCCGCCATGCTACCCTGGGGACTTGATCCAGGGCCTTCCATTCGAGTGACTGTGTTGTTCATGTTCATGCGTCTAGCTTGACCAGGTGTCAGAGCCATGTCTATCTTGAAGTCGTTTGGGGAGCACGCCATCGGAGGGCTTCGTCTCCTCTCAGCGCTACCTCGGCGGAGTCGAGAGATACCGTTGGTGCTGCTGGCAAGGGCCGCAGGCAGACTAGGCCTGGGTCCTGTACGCTCGGGCAACGATCCCATTGACGATACTCGCTTGGTGCTGGATGCTGTTGTACCGGCCATGATGCTCGCTCTACGAGCCTTCTCCTTCATGGCGGTGCGGAGGGCGGTCTGAAGCTTTCGGGCGTCAATAGTGCTCGTCTCGGAATCAGATCCAGATCCGGGAGGGTTGTTCTCATCGTGTATCGTGGGAAGTCGTCTAATCGCTCTAGGAATACCGAGCCCCGATGGCGATGGTGAGAAATTGCCACTCTTAGTGACATCCAGAGATCGCAGGGGGGGTGTTCGTTGAATATCGGGTGAAGCCTCGAGCTTCAGGGTCATGGTGGGTGCTTTGGGTGATCCATCAGCAAGGGAATGTCTAGGTCCCTTGGAAAGGAAACCGGCCTGGAACCTGCTAGGCTTTGCACCCAGACTGCTGACCTCGGGGATCTCGAGACTGGGGCTTGACTCTTCGACAGTCGATGTCTCAGGCTCCAGGTAGGAAGGCATGATAGGTGCGACGATTGGCTTCTCAGGCGAGGGAATCGCAGGAGAAGAGTTGTACTTCTGAGGCGTCTTGGAAAAGTCCTCCAAGGTACCCTCCTCCGTCTCATCATCCCTCCATCGGACTCCACCCTTCTTCTTAGCCTTCACTGGCGTGAAGCTGACGCCCTTCTTGGAGGCTCCCATCACCTTACGTCTTCGTGGGGATCCCTTCATGGGGCTGACAGGAACGTGGTCGCTATGCGCGGGCATAATGTTGGGGGCCGAAACAGGTTTGATGTGCATCGCAATGGCCTTCTTGCGTTTAGGTGTGCCTCGCTTGCTGGGTGAGAAGACTTCAATAACGGGCATTGAGCCATCGGGCTTGACGACCTGACCAGCAGCTGTGAAGCCGGTTTGGAGGAGACGGTTTATCATCTCCTTCGCATGAGCGACGGCTTCTTCCTGTTCCATGCCGAGCGTATCGGAAAGTGATGCGAGAATGTCGAACTGCGCAGTGAGGAGCATCTGGATCATAGCAGCATCGCCAGCCTTGTCCTGCTCAAGGACTTCCCTGTAGGCTTCGCGGTTGAAGTTGGCCTTGATCAGCTCAGCTTCGCGTGTCAAGTTGGCGGCTTCTCCATTATCGGCACCCTCGGTACCTTGGAGTTGCTGCAAGCTGTGTGACAGAGCTGTATCGATGGCTCGGTCCCATGCAGACTTCTCCAGCTTCTGGTGGATGTGGTGTCGGCTGTTCTCCAACTCAACGAGGATACCTTGAGCCGTCTTTCGAATGGCGACAAGGTTCTCGGGCATTGCTTCTTCGTCCCCTCGTTCGTCGCAGACAGTATCAAAGGCAGCAATCCATCCGGACAGCATACCAATGCGGCGCTCGAAAGCCTTGAGACGCTTCATGTTGGTGATGCGTTCTTGACGCTCAGGAGCAGAGTTCTCGTAGGCGGTGCGCAATCGTTGAATTCCTTCCCGAGCCATGGCATCCCGCTTGTCGCATTGCTTTCGGAACTTGGCAAAAAACATAGCCTCAGCATCCTTTTGCTGGGCCTTGAGCTCGTTGATCAAGGCCATCTGTTCGTCGATCTTAACCAAGAAGTCCTTGACGTGGCGGTTGACGTTGAAGACGTTGCGCGTCACCTTGGTCTGGATGTTCTTGGCCCGGTTGGCGTATCGAAGGGTGTTCTGTGTCTCGTCGAAATGGGCGCTCGATGGTGATACACAGACAATCATGACGGTCTTGCAGTTGCCGCCGAGGGAGAACTTGAGCAGTCGAGTAAGCTTGCTGTTTCGGTAAGGAACGTGCTGCTTTTGTCGACGGTCGCAGAGAGCGTTGATGCAGCTTCCAAGGGCGAGGAGAGATTTGTTGATGTTGGCACCTTCTGTGAGACGCTCGCCGCGGTTCTTGGTGACGGATGCTCGTTCGGAGCCCGCAAGATCGATAATGCTGAGGGTAGCCATAGTGTGAGGTTCGCTGGCACCGGCTGATCGGTCTTTTTGAGCGATGTTGATCTGAAGAACAGCGTGTGATCGGGAAGAAGTAGCATTGGCCTCGGTAGGCGAAACTGTGCGGTATTCGTTTCCTTGGACAATCATGTCCATAACCTCCTGGACGTCCTTGGGATGGTGACTTGTCAATCCAGACACAGTAACAGCCTGGTTGCTGTCTTCCCTGAGCATCAATCCACCCCTGCTCCCACCAGGAACTAACAGGTCACGAATGGTCTCATTGTAAATCTCAAGATAGCTCAGACTCAGCTCGGTCACCTTGTCTTGGCTGCGCTCCTCAATCTTCTCAAACAGTTCCTGCATGGTCATGAAGATAATACCGGGATGTTGCGATGTACCAGTGATGGTATGTGTCTTTCCGCAGCCTGTAGCACCGTAGGCGAAAACGGTCGCGTTGTAGCCATCGAGTACGCTATCAAGGAGGGTTCGGGTAGTGCCTTCGTAGACATCGGACTGTGTTGTGTTTTCGTCGAAGACGCGGTCGAAAGCAAAGACTTGATCTTTTACCTTTTTCGATGAGGGGAGCACTGAGCGGGAGAACTTCTGAACGGGGCTGTCCTCGGGAGGATCAAAGACTCTGTCTTGTGTCAGCGTTTGCGTTTGGTGTAGTGGGGACGATGCGCGTACAAACAACGATCATCGACAACCTTGATAACGTTTCGAATGCCGCGCTGGTGCAGCTTTGGTGTAGGCGCAGCGGCGAGGGAGCCATCGCCGAGGAAAAGGGTTCCGTCATCATTCTTTTGTCTGTCACGCCGTTAACAAACGCACTCCGCAATATCGACCGTATTGCTTACAGTTGCGCAGCCTCTCGAATCGTAAATGGACGAACTCGAACTATGACAACGGTCAGCTCCAGCACCGCACTCCACGAGCGCACATCATACCAGCGACAGTGATGGAATTCTGCCCAGCAGCAGCGGCTGAAGCACCCATGACAGCCATGATCTCCTTCTTCGCTCGATTTCCGACGTTGGTGCAATATCGAGCTCTCTCGCCTCAAGCCTTCAATATCGGAGAACAGTGAAGCCGTTAAAAGTAAACAAAGCTTAAAAGAAAGGCACGCTCGATGCAGAGCAGATGATCATAGAAACAATGTTCGAAGATGAACTCGAACAAGAAAGAAAAACATAAAAACAAAGACGAATAGCTCTGTGTACCTGTTGTCGTTAGTTAGTAGTAGACTACGAGCCGGGCTGTAGTTGTAGAGAAATCAATTCAGAGCTGCCGAGCACGGCTGTAGGTGACGTCTGGTTTGTTTTTCGACCCTTTTCGGAGGTGTTGCTGTGGTGACGCCCTAGCTCCGTTTTTATCAGGGGTTCTCTAAGTGGTATTCATGCGGGTGTTTTTTGGCCCCCTGGAGGTGAGGCTGGAGAAGCTATTAAACAAACAATGGGATTTGAGTCATGTTATGGAGACATTTGCCAGGTATTGATGGCTCATTTGTGGCTTTATTGTTGTTTGCCTCAAAGCTCAAGATGCTGGTAGACCTTGCTAATAGTGGCTTGAGTCCTTGCCTTGCCGTCCCTTACCCTGTATCATCATGATCTTTATCTTTAATAGTCTACAACACGAGGCCGCTGGAATTGTTACTTCTTAAAGTCAATGCGATGAAAATTTCTCGGCTTTAGTGCACGCTTGGGGATGTATCCCTTGCCATTTTCTGATTTCTGACTGCTATAAATCAATATTGAGAGCTCTCATGTTATCTTGTTACAGCCTCCACTTACAAGGCCCATCCATGTGGCCATCACAATACCAACATCCATGGACAACAAATAAGGTCCACAACAATACTGTTGGTCAAAACAAAACAGAATACACATCGAACGACACAGGGCATCAAAATTGATCTGAATCCTTTTCGTGATATCGCTGTACCCCATTATCACAGCATAAGTGGTGTCACAAACACATCTCCAAGTAAAACACCATCAATTTACCATTTAGTTTACAACCTAACGCCTACCATGCAACAAAAATACCCCAATTCACAAGAAACAGGTAGTGACAACATCCCCTCTAACTCACAGTCTCCGGGACAAACGCATACCGCGGCAGCATCGACATCCTCTCCTCAGGACTGATCTCCGCATCATCGTAGAACATCCTCGCCTTCTTCTCCTTCTTCTTCTTATCACCACCTTCTTCCTCTGCCTTAGTCGCTGCTGGCTTGATACCCGCCTCGGCCATACGGATCATCTGATCAATATCGTCGCCGGCACCACCGTTCCAAGACCCGCCTTGTGTTGGTCGCTGGGGTAGACCAGCTGCCGTGGGGAGCGCGCCGGATGATGGACGTGCGGGGAGGTTGTTGGCGGAGAAGGCGTAGGGCTGGGCTGGGTTGGGCGGTTGTACGGGGTAGCCTTGTTGTTGGTCGAAGGATACTTGGGGAGGGGTCTGGTAAGAGCCGTTCTACACATATTAGCATAATTCAAACACACAGTAGAAGTGAAATACTCACGAAAGGAGCTTGCGGTTGCGTCTCGGTATTCGCAGCCGCAGCGGGATCAACACCTCCATTAGCAGCAATCTCCTTCTTTCTCTTTCGAAACTCGGCCAATCTCTGCTTCAGTTCCTCCGGTGACTCAGTCTTGATCTTCTTTTGCGCATGTCCCTGTCCGGGTAGCGGATTTCCCGTAGCGATCTGCCTATCCTTCTGCGCCTGCTGGAAGTTCTGTAGGATGCGGTTGCGGTGCTGATCGAGCATATCCTGGGGGATACCCTCCATGCCAAAAATCTCCACCTCAAGACCCTGTCTGCTCGGAAGCGCGTTCTCGACCTGTGTCAGGTTTTCCTTGTGGACTTGGTTCATGTGCACGGAGAGACCTGTGGCGAAAACTGTCAGCGCGGCTTTCGTGGAATTCGGGTGACAGAGACAAACCTCCTGCTGTGTTGAGACGACGACCACAGCGGTCGCATTTGAAGTGCTTTGCCTTCTGGTGAGAGATGAGAAGCTTGAGATCTTCGAAATCACGCTCGCCTGTGATAGGAATGTTAGCATTGAGTGATCAGAGCGCAAGCCGCAGGATTCGTACAGTAGTAGCACCAGGGTCGATTGAGGACCTCCTCGATGTCAGCGTGACTGCGCCGCTTCTTGCCCATCTTGCTGTTGATGTCAAATACGTGGTACAAGTCGATGAGGATAATGCGCGATCAATTCGAGCGCACAGAGGTTCCTGATAATTGTCGGATCGCAATATCTTGGACGTGGAGCTTAGAACTGAACGCGACTCGAAAAAGAGTGGGTAGCTTCGTCGGAGAAATTCCGGTTAAAAAATAGCGGATGCCTTCCCCAAGCATCAATGATGGGACATATTAGACTTTGGCATCACGAGGATAACGTTCTCAGAGTTCTCATATTGGAGCTGAAAGGTCACGTGTAGCAGTTTTGAATTCAGTGACTTGCGATGTGTGTAGTGATTATACATTGATTATGTACGTCTATAAGATCAAGCAAATATATATATCGCAGAAGCTAAATCAGCATCATCCAAACTCATCTTCCAATGCCAGAATGCACTTTTTTTTTGAACCGTCGAGACCCCATCAATACATATCTCATCAGTCCCTTTTGTTGAAGCGCCTTTTTGAATCATCACGATTCTTACCCATTGCAAAAACTCCCCAGTTACGAAACGCCCCGGTGAATGCTCCCCAATCAAAATCAAGATCCGTTTGGCGCCACCTGGTCAAAAATTATCAGCGGCCACTGGCCTCCCTGCTGAATGCTGTTGATGTCATTTGCCGAAGGGCTGGATGTGACGCCCGGGACGCCCGCGCCTGTCGAGGCGTCTCGTGTATTGCCTCCGAGCGTCAAGAGTGTCGATGCGCTGAAACGATCTTGCGTGTCAGCGATGGCTGATGTCCAGTCATGCCAGGTGTTTCCGCGGCTCTGCCACATCATGTCGGGCTGAGGCGCAACCTGGGGAGGCTGTGAGAATGCGAGCATTGGGTTCACTTGCGCCACAGACGACGAGAGTGCCGACGTGGTAGATGCGACTGCAGCTTGCGCTGATGTGTTGTAGAACATGGCACCAGTGTCGTAAGCTGGAGCTGCCATGTTGTTTTGTGGGTGATCATTGTAGGCGAGTGTTGGGTAAGGAGTCTGGCCGTTCAGGTCGGACTCGGAAAAGTAGCTCTTGGTAGATGGGACTTCACCCTGAGCCCCTCCGCTAGTGGGTGCGGACTGGACCTGAGAAGATGAGTAGCTTGAGGCAGGCTCCTGTTTGACCTCTGGAGTGGTAGAAGACTGAGCATTCTTTGTCTCCTTGTTGCGCATATCATGGTCGATCCACGCAATCGTGCGGTCAATGATGTTTCCAATTTCAGTAGCAATGCTAGAATCCGAGCCTGTCGTATTGTTAGGGCTGACTAATTTGCGAACTAGAGGCTGGAACTTACCGAGAAGAGAGCCAACTTCCTCAAGAATGCCGATCCAACCGTTCATCTCCTCCCGCAGCGTGGCAATGGCCTCTGGAGTCGTCTCGAAACGTCTCTCCCACATGGCAGCCAACATGGTGAAGGTGCCAGCGGTGTACATCGAAGTCTGGTACCATGTCGTATCAAGGCACTTGCACTTCTGGATCTCCATTTGACAGTGAAGCATTTGGCGCGAGACATCCTCGCAGATGGCCATGTTCTCAGCCATCATGGCCTTGTCGCTGGCCATGGCCACTGAAGGATGTCGCAGGCAAAGACGGAACTCAAGCGCCCATGTCTTGGCGTAGACAGCTGCTAGACGGGTTTGCTCGGTCTGCTCAGCATGGTCAATCACCATGTGGGCAGGGAGCTCGTCCTCCCACTTCTTGATCTGAGCCTCAAGATCCCTGACGATGCTGACATAGTTTCGCGCATCCCGTCGAACACTGTAGATGTTGGAGTACATTTCCATGTAAATGGGAATGATCTTGAAGCTTACAATACCTGGCCAGTAAGGGCAAGGAATGTCTCGGGATGTGTCGACGCCTTCATCCGAAAGAAGCTCATCAGCGATAGGCTCGGGAAAGCCGACGTCAAATTCCTCGACGGTGATAGGCATCGGCCGGCCACGACGTCCAGCGACAGCAATGTAGACAGTCATGATGACCCAGAAAGCTCTCTTGCGAAGCTCATGTTGGAGATTGTTGGGCTCACCGGGCTTTCTCGACTCTCGGTGCAAGTTCAATTCAAGTGCGCGCTGGAGAGCAAGGTTGGCAACGATTGAAACAACACCAGGTTTGGGGAAAGCTCTGGTATGCTTAACGACCATGGCCATGGCCTGGACCGAGGCCAGGTCTCGGGTGCATGTCAGCTCAAAGAATTTGCTGAGGGCAAAATGGTAGTGACTGTTGGATCGCTCATTCATTTGAGCGCGCTGGTCAACCTGCTGCCAGTTTCTTGTGCCATACTGGAAGCAAATGATAGCGAAAACCATGTGCACTGTAACAAGCTCCGCCACGGAAGGCTCAAAATTAGGTTCATCGTACATGCGGGTCAACTGTATGGCTGTTAGTGATTAAGCTCAGAGAATGGTGAGACAACGCTTACCAATCGCATGAAAGAGGGCTTGTGGAGGACTGGAAGGAAAGCGGAGAAGGTCATAAAGTACCATTCGGCGTAGGTGAAGGCATCTTCGCGAGAAGGCATTTCAGCCTGCATGGGAGGATTGACTCTCATGATGGATTGGAGGAAAGATTGCGGGGACTTGTTGTACGATGGCGCCGTCTTGCCATCGACTGGAGGTTCCTCCGCATCTGGTGGCTCAAACGACGCGAGGTCGACTGTCATCCCTAGAATTGACAGCCGCGTACCCCCGATTGAACTGAGAGGGGCACTGTCCATTCCAACACCAAGATGATTCTCATGGGCGCGGGACTCTAATGTGCGAGGAAAGCTGGGGGAGAGGCTGGGGGCAGAGCCAGTGTCCTTGAACAATGCGCTGCCAACCTGAGACCATGTTTCGCCAGTCTTGGGGTCAGGAATTGGGTTGCCCATATCATCAAAGTTTGACTCGGAGGGGCACTGTGCATAAGGTGACCACTCCCAGGGCTTGACTTCGACGCCCTTGTTGTCAAGGAGCTTCTCAAGATCGCGAATATGAGAGAGCATGTCCCTCTTTTCCCTCTCCAGCTCCTGCATGTATCCTCTTCGCTCTGTGCGCCCTGTCACGCGATCTGTAACATAGCATTCAAGGTTCTGGTTGGTGCAGTGGGAGCAGCCTTCTGGGAGTGCATCGCATCGAATCTTTCGAACCTGTAATTTTCGCGCGGTTAGCATGTTGTGAGAGCATGGCCCGACATTTATGACATACCTTGCATCTGTCGCAAGCTTGACCAGTGCGTGTATAAGACTGTAGTCGGTTCTTGACAACGCTGGAGAAGTCGTCTGGGCCACGTTCTAGCCGGGGAAGCTTGACTTTGCCGGGAGCTTGAATTGGCCCATCATCCTCGCCATTGCTAGCAGCCCGCTTGGGAGGTCGTCCTGGCATCTTGGACTTGATGCGCGGGGAGATGCCCCTCGACGAAGCAGGTGACGATCTCGCGGAAGAAGTAGCTGGGGAAGAAGCGCTCTTGTTGCTGGCGCTCGTGCAAGAGGCGGTGCTGGCCTTTGTCCTGGCCGTGCAACGAGATATCGCGGCAGGCTGGCGCGGGCGGCGCCCAGTGGGTTTTGTTGAAGTCGCAGTCGCAGGGGCCTTTACAGCGGCGAGAGAAGGATTGCAGCTGTAGGCAAATGTATCAGGAGCCCAGGCGAGGGCAGGGTAGGATCGGGCGTCGAAGGGCCAGTAGAGGGGACCTGGGCCTGGCTGCGACGTCAACGACAACGACGTGGGAGTTGAAAAGTTGACGATGGAGGAATTGAGGTTGCGCTGGGATATGGCCTCCATCATACTGGTCTGGGAACGAGGCCTTGAGCTTGGGCTTGCTGGTGCTGGTGCTGGTGCTGGTGCTGCCGGCACTGAGTATGGCACTGTACAGGGGACGGGCTTAGCGGGGAATGCGCTGTGCATTAGCGGCTTCCGGGTATGGGGGACTCGACACTGGGTGGAGGCGTAGGTGTAGGCCTCGAACCCCAGTGGACGTATGTGACGTGAAGACTGACGAGGAGCGGAGCTGGGTATGAGACGGGACGAGAGGGAGGGAGGGGACAGATGAGATGATTTGCTTGTGATCTGCAGTAGAAATGGTCTAGACTCTAGTGGCTGTAGAAAATCTCCTGTTCTTCTGCGTCTATTGAAGAACTCGATCAATCAAGGCAATTGTGGTAAAGTATGCACAGTTTCTGTATGATGGATCGAGCAGGGATGAGACTGGTGAACGTCAGGTCTTATAAGCAAAGAGATCTAGTGGATGTCTTGAGGTTGTAACCATCCATCCAGCCTTAGTTCACATCTTAGCTTGGCGAGTTAAAATAGATACACCAACCTTACCAACCTTACAGTACTAACAGATCTGTCCGGAGTTGGCGTTCAACAGACTTATTCCCATCGTCAACCTCTCCTCGCACGGAAGGCCCGTATCTCGCTGAGGAAAAGCACAGACAGGTTCTCTCTATCAAAGATGGAAGATAACTCATCCGGAGACGAGATATCGCCAGTGTTTGAGGAACGGAGAGTCCTTCTAGAAGAATACCGGTAGACTGGAAGAGGCCACCACGATAACGTGAGTGTTGGATGAATTCTCCGTAGCCCAGAGTATGACATCGGATCTACATACTCACAGGGCCAGGCCAGGCCAGGCCAGAGTTTCCCACAGGAACCAGAGAGCAATGAGGCGCTGCAAGGGGAGATGACTCCACCATGGCCGTCTAGACCGTGGTCTTTTTCTGGGCAAGCCACGAGATTTCTTGGGAGAAGATGCCGTACAAGCGCAATGATGCTGTGGCTGACAGAGACAAGTTCAACCTCGGCGGTACCGTAAGAAATTCGACCATGGCGATTCGTCACCGATGGCAAACTGTCAAAGGAAACGAGCTGATGAGCGGATCCGGGGGGATGAGCCAAGACTGGGCAAAGTCAGCTCTTGGGAAACTCGTATCATTATGATTTTCATGCAACCTAGACGAATGAAACCATTGATGGAAATGCAACCCTACTGCCGGTACCGAAGAGCCAAGACGAGGCCAGGCCAGACGTCTTCAGATTAGTGGCTCTTTGGATTGAGTTTTTGGTTTGTGTCGGTGCCTTGCTGATCAGGTTCATGCTTGCTTTCAGCCTTCACTGTCAGCCTCTCAGGTTGGGCAGCCAAGATGTTGATGATCCCGTTCCCGCTACGGACGGCATGTGTCTGTCAACCTGATGATGGTGGCGTGCGGCCTTGTATCGGAGATATTACGAGAACTCAACGGTGGGAGATGGCCACGATCATTTGAACAACGTGGGTGTAACGGGTGAGGCGATTGAGTCTGACTTGTTGATGGATAACGTGGAAAACGTTTAGCCATAGCAATTGATGAATGGTCTCAGACATGACCCCAACATAAGTCTGTACGTAGTATGTCGAGGTCGGCTTCTCCTCACTTCGTGACGTGTAACAGCATCAAAATTGAGTTATCGTAGTGTCAAAGACGAGCATCATGGAGCATACAGTACGAACACAGTATAACAAACATGTGACGACCCTTGGCCTTTGATGTGCCCCGCTGCCCGCTACCAATTGCAATTGCACAGCCCATCCCTAGATCTCACTCTTTTTTACCCCTCCACACTAAACTAAACCCAAGATCGAAACTGCTCAAACCACCATCACAACGTTACGCACTACTAAGAGAAAATTAAGTTACGAAAATCAGCAGATTTCCTTAAACGAACTTTTGTCCATATTCAACTGCCAAGAACTCAAGTGTTCTCTCTGTCACTGCCAAGCCAACTACAACGGCTCTATCGGCTTCCCGGCCTTGGTCAGCAAGCAACAATGGCTCTCGAAATAGTCTCTCTCGAACACCTGCCAAACTCGCACAAGGTCTACGTTGCCCTGTTTCGTGACGTACAGAATGCGGCCTTTTTGCACCAGCAGCTGCTTGCTCGGAACCCCCAGTTCGAGTACGCCTTCATCGATGCCTCAGTGGTGAGTTCCGCCGCGGAGTACCCGACTTGGGTATAGGGCAGTTTCCATTAATACGGAGCCATCACCAGGTTGTGTCGCGGCTTCAATTATTATCCGCTGTGTTTAAGGCTACGTCGACGGCTGTGAATGGCGCTCTCAGGACTCCAAACGTTCACTCCGAGATTGTCTGTGCTATGAGTTCTTCTAATAACGTAATATGTCCCCTTGTTCCGAGATGTCTTCGTTTGAGGCTGACTGTTCATGCTCAGATTGCTGATGCCTATCGTCGATATGGTATCTCCCCTTCTACCAAGGACCTCATCGTTGTCAAGGTCACATTCCCTGGCGAAGACGGTGCTGAGCCCTTGACACATGACCAGATCTGGGAGCATCTCAAGACCAATGTTGAGGGAGAGGCTTTATCCATCACAGATGACCAAATCTCTACCACCACTGACATACCAAAGGTACGCAAGTACTACAAGTTGAACGGACTCAAGTGGTTGGACGATATCAAAGATGAAAAGGTCAAGCAGAAGGAGATGGAGTCACTCGTCATTGGCGCAATGGCCTTAAGAGGTGTCTGAAGCATAACAGCAAGTCAGAAGCCTCACAATCAATCAAATAATCATCATTAAAGACTAAAACGTAAGTCATTTCTTCATCTATGCTTGATCTATCTCGGATATTGAGATGCTAGACGCCCTGGACTCCTGATCGCTACCCATGATGCAAAACAAAAGAAACATAAACACATTGATATCAGGTTCTTTTCTCTTCCCTTTTCCCTTTTTTAATTTTTGTTCTTTTTACTTCTTTAAGCCAAGCCGACGGCGCTCTTGCATCGTCGGACAAGCTCGGCCCAGAGAGCATCCCGGCTGCCCCTGGTTCGCTGGACGGCATCCTTGTTCTCGTGTGCGCGTCGCAGGAGGTACTTCATGCACTCGCCAGTGGTTCCCCAGACCAGGTACTTGTAGGCGGGCAGAATCTTGGTCTTGTCAGACTGGCCAGCCTCGACAAGCTCGCAGCTGACCTCGTCAGCCATGCCCTGAAGTTGGGCAAAGGCAATGTCGGACTTGGCTCGGCCGGCCTCCATGATAGCGCGGCTTCGTCGCACGGACTCGGCGTTGTGAGAGGCGACGACAAGGCTGGCAGCGGGGTACTCGCCGGAACCCTTGACGTCAATGTTCCACTCGCGGGTGAGGACGCTGGCAGCGAGCGAGTCGAAGCAGGCATCAGTCTCCTCCTTGGTGTCGTGGAAGAGCTCGCGGGGGTCGGAGTTGAGATAAGCGCCACGGACAAGCTTGACACCGAGAGCAAAGTTCTCGATTTGGGCGAGCTTCAGGTGGTTGGAGAGAACCTCGGGGCACTTCTTCTTGTAGGCTTGGTAGGTACCGAAGATAACAGCCTCGCCAAGTCCCTTGTTGTACTTGCGGGTGAACTCGAGAGTCCAGTCGTCGATGCCGTCCTGGAGCATGTCCTGCTCGGCGTCGAAGAGGAGGCGGACACCTCGCTCGTGGGCAAGCTGGCAGATGGAGTCGATGGCCTTGTACATGGCGGGGCTAGGAGGAAGGCGGTCCTTGAGCTGGTAGAGAGCGATGCTTCCGGCTCCGGTGAACTTGAGAGCGACAAAGTCACCAGGCTCAGCGAGTCGGACAGTCTCGAGGGTGCCTCGGGCCCAGGGAAGAATCTCGTTCTGGATGCACTCATCGGTCTCCATGGCACCGTTCTTCAGACCCTCGCCCTCGTCCTTGGTGAGGACAACCTCCTTGGCGTAGTTCAGAATAACACCAGTGAAACCAATGTTCTTGAGTCCATCAATAGTCTTCTTGATCTCGGGTGACTTCTCTCCTGCGCAGAACTGAGCGTAAAAGGTCTTCTTGAGGAAATATCGCAGAAGAGGGTTCTTGTCGGGGTTGAGCAGAGGGTTGGTGGTGTTGGCCAGAATGCCCATGACGTGTAGAGAGGGAGGTAGGAGCAGAGGCGAGGAGGAGACGGTCATGGTGGCGAGAGATCGGAGAATCATGATGAGAGGAAGGACGGACAAAGGCGCCTTGCTGGGAGCGATAGGAGGAAGAGGATCGGGGATCTGCTGCTGCTCGACGATGGTGTTTGTGCGTCGCTCAGAGGAGTGGATGTGACGGCGGGCGACCATGTTGGTCTTTGTGATGGTGAGGCATGGTCGTAGTGTGTTGATGGTGATGGCGTTGGATGCAGTCGCCCAGCGAAGGGGCTGGGCAGTCCCTCGCCGAAGGGCCGAGCTCATTATATGAGATGTGTGTGTGGTGTTGAGTTGAAGGTCCTAGGTTGGTAGTTGAATGGAGATGCTGGATCAGTATGGAGGGATCCAGATGGTGATGGTGTTGGTGTTAGGTTTGGTTTACGGAACGATGATGCAAGATAAGTCAAGTTAGGTTCTATCTGGTTGAGTTTGTGGAATGAACCAACGGGTGGCAGAGAGCTTATTATATCCATCTCAGAGGGCAGTGACTATCAGTGTCGGTTGACTGCGGTGCTTCGCTTGGTGACTCTGGTCTGTGCCTGGGGCGTGTGAAGGAGGTGGCGCTATCTCCAGCCCGATAATCCATATCTCCCTTGCCCTGTTTGTTTAGCCTTCCCCATTCCACAGCAGAAAAAGAAAGGCCAATTCTTCTTCGCCATTGATCTCCAGGCTGCTCCAGTTGAGCTAGTCATTCATGGTCATGTTTACGCTATACCAAGGGGCCCCCCGGTCCTCCGCAGAGGCCGAGCCAGACCGGCCCGTGACTATCAAAATGCTGCAGGCAAAGAAAAAAAAGAAAAAAGGACCCAGCTGTACGGAGCTTATCAGCCGTCACGTGGCTCATTTTAGCTTCAGCATCACCATGATGGCCGAAAGTAGCCGTTGAGGGGCGTGGGGGGTGCAAGCCCACGATAATTGGGGAGATTAGAATGGAAGCTGGGGATTTGGTTTCTGTGATTGCCGCAACAGGCCGCGATCCCAGTAAATACGTGTTATGTAATTGGTGACACTGGCAAAGCTAGCAAGCACAGGGCATTGTGGGGAAACCTTGGAGATGCATCACCAGCATTCTCTTAACTGTTTTGAGATTGACAGTGTTGGCTTGTGCTGAGACCTGAGACGTCTTGTGACTTGCTTTGATGACGATATGTCCGTGTCTCTAACCTTCACAGCCAACTTCCATTGTTGGTCAATGATGTGCAAGGGGGCTGACCATGATGCGTCGTTCCGGTTCGGTAGATAAGGCGATATGGATATGGATAAGATATGCCGACATCCAATCCATCCAGTGGATGACGAATGGGGCTCTGCTACCGTATCTCAATGGCCTGGAACTGAGAGACAGAAAAATGTTCGATCTCGCTAGAAGCCTTCTGCAGCGTTTGCTTATCGATGATGTCTCCATAAATGACCGACCAAAGCCGCTGGCCCTGGGCTGGTCTACGGGAGAGGCGTTTACCTAGAGAGTCCTAAACTCGGAGGGCCCCGATAACAACGACACTAGCATATTTTTTTATCGCTGGATTGATCTTGCACCATGTTATTCCCCTGTGCCGGTCTCTGGTCAGTGCGATAAGTTATGAACCATTGACCAAGTCGTGATATATCTACATTTTGTCTATTGTACATTGAAGAGCCCAATTACATCACAATGCTGGACGAGCATCATCATCTTGCCTTGTATTTGACCTCCGACCTCGCAAGAACTCGACATACCCAATCGGTCTGCCTCGGGCTAAGCCAAGCACATCTTGAATCCCACCGTACGCAAGGCCAAACAACAACCCGTATCGCGCGGTCCGGGCGGCGGTTGTGAGTGGCAGGCGATCTAGATGTACACGCCGAATATCGGCGCTTGTTAGCACGTCTCTTCTGCCGCCTGTAAATGTAAAGTAATGTATGGTAAGAGAAAACCCCTGCTCCACATCATGCAATGCTTGCAATATCTACCCGTCGCTTTCCATCATCAAAGCTCCCAAAACGCCATGCATTCCCCATATGGGGTTTTGCGCAATATCGTTTCCCTTAGTCAAGCCGAGGTCTGAAGAGATAACCTAAGAGAGATAGAAAAGAATTGACCACTTACGCCAAAGAGAAAACGCGCCGGCGACTGTAAGCGTAGCTATCGTTGTAGAAAACATGTCGCTCGCCCCGCGATATCGATCGACCGTGCTCTCAAGCGACAAGGCCAGGAAGCTCCAGAAGCCCGTCTTAAGACCCATGCGGAAGCCCTCTCGGATGCCGCCCTGCATGGCGTGGTAATTCTTGCTCTTGTGGTAGAAGTACCACCCTGTTGTCGTGTCGGGCATCTTGTGCGCATGCTCCGCCCGGAACCGCAGCTGCGCCATCTGTCCGCCCTGCGTCGCACCAAGCGAGAAGCCAACGACTGCTGACGAGATTGTTCCCAGCATGAGCCGCATTGGCGTCGCGATGGACAGGCGCGGGTTCGTGTCCTGGGGGAATGTTAGATCTGAGGGCATTGGTGCGCCGGGCCGGGGTGACGGCGTCAGGTTCGGCGACGGAGCGGCGGCCATTGTGGTGAAGCTGGGAATATCTTGTTTCTAGACTGTGCTCCTGTTTTCAGAGAAGGCCGAGATTGTCGCGAGGCTCTGCGGCTAGTGGAGTCTCGTCTCGGTGGTGGGATGCGGAGAACGAAAGACCGGAGTTTGCAATCCCGGCGGTGGATGCTGCTTTTTTGGCGCCGCTTGGAGTCGGTAATGAAGAAGAGGGGTTGCCCTTGGGGTTGGAGTTGGTAATAAAAAGATGACAGGCGAAGGCCCGATAGAGATATGTTCATGTATGGCGAGATCCGAATATGTAATTGAAATGACTTCGCTTCGATGTTTGAAGCGAACTGCAGGCTCATGCCATGATGGACAGTGCGTCCGTGCATTAGTACAGTATTTACGCACGGTCTGTATTCACATGGAGCTTGAGATGCAACGATTTACGATGTCAAATCCTTCAGGGGACAAAATGGTTAGTTTCGATTCTCCAGGACAAGTTCCATGGAAGATATCAGGTCTCACGGAGTTAATATTACAGCTATTCAATTCGTGGTTCAATGAGCTAGCAGCGTACATCCCTGGTCACTCAGATGATTCCTTCGATGTCCTTCTTATCCCAGGGTAGCATTCGGCTTCTAGAAACTGTCACTTTATGCCTTGCTCTCGTTCCTGGATCTTGCTGCTGAGCTGTCGCAAATCCTTGAAGATGACGTATCAATAGTTTCCTTTTTATAGGACAGCATTTCCGTACTCCATCTCAAGAAGCCAGGATATCCATACATCTCGCCTGAGTGACACCATTCAAATCCTACCTATTTCCCTCCATCTACGCGCTCTCACGTGATGTCGCGCCTAGCTGAGCCGCGATTCGCCCCGCCATTCAGAGCCCCAATGCCCCTCATGAGGAACAAAGAGAGGCAGCTTTGAACTCTGACGTCTTCCCCAAACCTTCATATCCAGATCGACAAAATGGTACTACACAGATCGATTTCCTTCCTAGCGCGTTCTGATACTAACAATACCCAGACTGACGTTGATGACGCAAACATCTCGGTGCGCTTCAAGCACGGCATCCATACGATCTACCTCTTCATCGACGCCCTCGCCCCCTTCTCCAGTGCCGCCACTGAACTCCTCAATGTCCTGATCGAGCGATACCCCGATGGTCTTACCAAGTCATTCGACTCTCCCGAGAAGACTACATTCGATGCAGACTCGAACCTTGTGTTTGGCGCATTGAAGACGCCGAATGACCCCGAGAGCGGATGGGTCAAACTCAAGACGGGTGATGGAGAGAAGACACCGTCAGCGTTGGGACTGAAGAACAACAGTCTTCTTGCGTTCGCGGTGCTGGATGAAGAGCAGGATGACCCAGAGTTTGAGGTTGAGTGGCCGAAGGATAGCGAGGATCTTTATGAGGAATAATTCAGGGACAAATCTTGAGATCCATCCGTCATCCGATTTGGGATACATTTCTGCGACGGCACACTGTTTCCCTCGATGCCAAGCGGGAGATACACCTGCGATGAGAGGCTGGCGTTGAGAACCGCGCCTGAGGACTGCACCACGGAGCACTCGCACGGAAGGAACATAGTCGGACGACGCCTCACTGGGCCTGGAGAATCACTGAGAAGATGCGAAGAGAAATATTAAAGTAGATACCCAATTGAACGGTTTGCATGACGACCAGCAGGGATGAGTTGAGCTTGGGAAAAGATCATCAGGGTAGGTCGCATTGCAGGCCAAACCATATGGGTCGCATTGGCCGAAATATCACGACTCCAGAACAGCGACGGCTAACTAATAAAATCAAGCATATTTTTAAGGATAGAGAAACTGGCCATTGTTTCAATCCCGTCTTACATGACTCGCTGAATCAATGATGCGGCGTTGCTCTCCCTGAAAAAGGGGTCCATGTCGCATGACTAAGCCATTTAAACTTCACGTGTCGTCAATTCTCCAGGGGTACTGTACCTTAAACCAGGGACCAACACCAACTCTCCTTTCCACGACCAAACCTTTGCGCCGCTCCCAACAACGTCCCGTTGACCTTTTTAAAACATCACCGACGTGGCTTGCGCATGAGGTCGACTACATGAAAGTCGTGGCTTTTCTCCGCCATGGCCTGGGCCTACTGGTGCCGCTGTCGATAGCCTTCACAATCTACCTCTACATCTTCCCCATCGTCCAAGGATGCGCATTCCCCGTCGAGTCGAGAGATAGTCAGGAGGCTTATGACTTGACCAAGAAGTTCCACTGGCCCTCGAAGCCGACTGCGGACGATCATGCCAAGCTTGCGCCTTTTCGACTCCTTGCGCTGGGAGATCCTCAGTTAGAAGGCGATACCTCGATTATTACGAACTACCTGGGGACTTTTCCCCATGTAAAGAGTGTCTTTAAGCATGCGACATTTCAGACGTCGCATTGGTGCTTCCGCGAGCGAGTGCGAAAGATAATACACGACATTGTTGATATAATCATGGAGGATCTTCCCTACTACCTCATGTCACAACGCAAGCGGTTCGATCTATGGGGCAACGATTTCTACCTGGCGCATATCTACCGTCAAGTGAACTGGTGGTCCAACCCTACCCATGTGTCGGTACTGGGCGATCTTGTCGGTAGTCAATGGATCGACGACAAGGAGTTTGAGAAGCGAGGCCGACGATTCTGGAACCGTGTGTTCAAGGGAACCGAGAGGCTGTCTGACGAGTTAGCGCAAACCCCGAGTAACGACTACAACATCTCTGGAGTCCTGGATGGTAGCGACGAAGCAAAACTTTGGAAGAAGAGAATGCTCAACGTGGCAGGAAACCACGACATTGGATATGCTGGAGATTTGACTGAGGAGCGATTGGAGCGCTTTGAACGAGTTTTTGGAAAGGCGAACTATGAGCTGCGGTTCGAGCTGCCCATCACAGACCCCGAAACGATAGCTACGATGTACTCTGACTCCAACCCCGAGTCGAAACGAGTCATCCCCGAGCTTCGCATTGTTGCTGTCAACGATATGAACCTTGATACACCGGCGAAGTCTCTTCCTTTACAGGATGCGACATACGGTTTCATCAACAACGTTATTTCATCCGCAGGTTCTGTTCAATATCAGGGACAGTTCACCTTGATTCTCACGCATATTCCAATGTACAAACCAGCAGGCATTTGCGTTGACGCTCCCTTCTTCGACTTCCACACTGAAGCAGATGGCGGAGGTCTCAAGGAGCAAAATCAGCTCAGCTCTGACGCCAGCCGGGGTTTCTTGGAAGGAATCTGGGGCATGAGCTCAAGGAGAACCGCACCGGGCGGTGGCTACGGCCGCGCAGGTCTAATGCTCAACGGCCACGATCACGCCGGCTGCGACACGTACCACTACATCAACCAGACAAACGGCACAGATCCCTCCCAGCGTCAATGGGAGGTGAAAACCTGGTCCGACGCACAAGATCTGAAGATCCCAGGCACCGATGGCATACCGGGACGACGCGAGATCACCGTCCGCAGCATGATGGGCGACTTTGGCGGAAACGCCGGTCTGCTGAGTCTCTGGTTCGACCAGGAATCTTGGGAGTGGAAGTATGAGTACGCCACGTGTCCGCTGGGAAGCCAGCACTTCTGGTGGTTCGTGCACATCTTTGACTTCATCGTGCTGGTGTGGATGCAGTCGTACGCTGTGCTCTCTGTGATGGAGGCTTATGGTGTTGACGTGGACGGGCCGTTTTGGAGGGGCGTGTCACGGATGAAGGATTTTGTGCTGCGACGGAAACAAAGTGTCAGTGATAAGAAGTAAGAGTGTCTGGATGAATGATGTTCGAGTAGTGAATTTTCTTATAGAATACAAAGCGTCTGTTTTTCGTGAGTAGTGCTGTCGCTTGGGATTGCCGTTCGGTGAATTATAGTGGTTGCAACGGTGTTGGGCCGAGACATTCTCGTGATGGGGAGCTGAGTTGAGTAGATATTGCGAGGCGCAGGGCTGGAATAGGATTAGGGTTGTTGTATAAGGTGTGTGATGGGCGTGGTACTGGTGGTAACGGTGTTGGACAGAGATCAGGGCCGCGCGGCGAGGTTGTACGATTGACTGGTGTTGGGATGGTGAAGTTCTGGATTGAGGCTTAAGCCAAGATTGCTGATGTTTGAGGCTCTGCGCATACAGTCCTGTCTTCTAAACCGGGACCTGAGTCTTGCCATAGCGAATATACACAATATTTACGAGATTCTGAGCTCTCGATACTGTCCAGAGAGTGTTGAGATGCTCCTGAGCAACGCTCATCATCATGAACTTACCTTGCTTACCAAAACGATGAACTGTATAAACACAATATCATCATCACAAACACTTATTCATGTCTTTCAGCTGACACGAACCAGATCACAGTAGCGCCATGATGCAAGAGACTCTTGCGCGTGGTCTCCCACGCCGGTAACAGCAACATCGCGGTGATACAGCCGTTGAGGTTACCCAGCGACCAAGAAACGCTGCCAGATCCGGCGAAGCACCGCTATCTATCATGGAAGAAGGTCCGTTGCGCAGGATCGTGTGCAGAGTGTGATCAAAAGCAACGGCTGTTTGTGTGAGATCAAAGGATTGGGAAGCATGACTACATAAACCCAGGACCAAACCGCTGGGACGATGTTGAGATTTGCATGGTCGTATTCACACGAGACTATCCACCAGAGGAAGACATTTTACAAACAGCCATTGAGATATTGCTCCAAACATGTTATCTCTTCATGGACTCGGTGTTCTGATCCTTCTGGGCACCGCAGAAGGTGTCCCGCGACCAGACGAAAGCCACCAGGAAATCCTGGTCAAGTACCATGGCAATATACCAAGAGATAATGTAAACGGTGGCGTACCGACCGACATGCTTGTGGCGATGAGTCCTCAAACAGACTACAGAACAATGCCAGCGGGCACTTACACCGAGACCATCTCAACAGGCCTAGTCAGGATAATCGTCGTCAATGAACCGACGCCTACAACAGCCAATCAAGCAAAATGTCCAGTCGAGTGTGATTGCACAAGGATAAAAGACAAGAACAGCGATGAGTAAGTTCATGATACCAATCAGGCTCATTGCTGACACGCTCAGATACGCCCAATGCTTGACCAACGCGGCATGCAGGCCATGCAGAGAACCAGATCTCACAGCTTCATCAACGATAAAGCCAAAGGCAACATCATGTCCCGCCGAATGCGACTGCACCAAGATAAAAGATGAGCAGAGCCAAGAGTACATTTCACCTTTCACTATCACAAGCCTCACCGTATCTAATAAACAACAGGTATTTTCAATGCATAGCGAATGCCAATTGTCAGAGTTGCAGAGTGGGAACCCCACCCAATTAAACAAACACGTGAAAGGGAGTTATCATTGCATGTGGTGGTATTTGGTAGCTGACGAGACTTTCATCTGTCGTATGATGATGGGTAGGTAGCTAGATAAGAAATGGTGACAAAACAAAAAAAGAGAATGCGTTTCTTTCCCCCGAGCTTCGAACAAATGCAACGCTAGAATCCGTGAATTAAGCTATGTTTTGTTGGGTTTAACAGCAGCAGTCGAAGCACTCAAGACAACACTCGCAGGTCTCGCCGCAGAGCCAGCAGCAGCAGAGTGTAGCGATACTGTGATCAATTAGTATTTAATGATATTGTAGTAGAGTGAGTGAGGATTACCATGTGTATAGACAGCCGTGGCTCTTCTCTTCCTGTGGCGGAGGGGCCTGCTGGTACACCATCTGCGTAGTGTTAAAAACTGGTGATCTTCTACTTGAGCTTCATAGACTTACAGCCTGTGGGGGAGGGTAGGCCTGGCCTTGAGGAGGGTAATACTGACCCTGCTGAGGAGGGTAGTAGCTGTCCAGACATTAGCTTCTCCTTCTTGATTCTACTTTTGTAACTGAGAGCTTACCCTTGGTTGTTGGGATCATATGGAGCAGACATTATGACAGAGGTTTATGAGGTTATGAATGTGTAAGATGCAGAGACAGAGACAGGAAGAGCGTCAAGTTATATTATTAGGTCCATGTGTTTTCCATCTGAAGCGGAAAGGGCCACAGGGGGCGCAGTTGCAGACGAGACGACACGCAGATGATCTGTATCCTTCTTGGCTCTTTGCTGTGACCTTGGCGCAATAACGGGTATCCCGCGCACCAAGGCCGATTTAACCGTACAACAGTCTTGGCAACCTCTACAGAGACATTGATGCTCTGACTGTTGGTTCTTTGCGCTGGGCTTGCACTAATTGCCAGTTAGCGACGGTTATGCCGGCACGTTCCGTTACGAGTCGGCAAATGATATTGGGTTTTGACAGCCTTGGTCGCTTTCATTCTAAAATGTTAAATTGCAGTCTCCCGGGCCATTCTCAGCTAAGGGTCTTGGTGAATCCACTGCGAATTGACGTTGCAGGGGTTGAGCGCTTGGCAATTGCGCGTCCTCCATGGCTGAGCTTCACTCGTGCATAAAGGGTCCTCGGCGTAGGAGGCTGGGCTTGAAGATTATTGACTAGCAAATGCCTGATGGAGCACGAGCCAAGTCTGTTAGAGAGCTATCGCGAGATTACGAGCCACAGCTCTTCATAGGATCTTCCGTATAAGTTGTCCCTTGCTACGGAGCTCTCACCGTATTCTTGATAAAGAAGCTGATCCTCATGTTCAGGCACTCACTCACTCAGCCTTGCGACATGTCCCGTTCCCGTCTTGTCCTGTCATAAAACACTCCTTGCCGCTGTATTCCCGAACCCTGCACGATCAACGCGCGCGCGTACAGTAGGTGCAGGTACCGCCACGATTTACGAATACAACAATGGCGAATTGAATTGAAGCTATCCAGAGCCGCGGAGACCGATTAGCCACTGAATATTCGCTCTCGGCTGCGGCTGAGTCGTGGAACTTGTCTCAGCTTTTTGGGTGTCTTGGATGAGAGACTTTGCCGTTACGTTGTATCGCTTAGCTACCAGTTGGCGCCGCATTCGGTGCCCGAGAAATGCAGCCGCCGACGAATTCTATGCCAATCGATGGACGCAGTTGGTTCATACTAACGTTGGGTGCTTCTCAATCGTTGCTATCTTTAGTGATTCGCCTTCTCACACATGATTAGAGAAGCACCTTTTTGAAGTGCATCTCGGCGCAACACGCAGCTCTTTCGAGCGCTTTGATTTGCGCCTGGCTTTCTATTGACTCGACCTGAGCGAAGCGGGCGCAGGAAGGACAACCATGCGACTCACGGACATGCAGCCAACCGATCGACATGCTCCTTAATTCGCAAAGCAGCTTCGTTCGAACTCAATTTCGTGACATCCAGCACCAATTCGTTCTCATTCCCGAACCGATAGATTGTCTCCTTCTCCAGAATCGGCCTCAATATCGTCTCGTCCGTAAGCTTCGCGTCTACGCTTTGACTCCGCATCGGATTGATCGCCCGCCTTATGTTCTCCTCAATCTCGCACTCCAGCACGATCGATATAAACGAAACCCTTCTCTTTCTCGCCGCAGCCTCGTAATCCTTCGCGCCCATTCCTCCCGCTTCGCTTGCCTCTCGCGCATCCGTAAAGATCCACGTTTTATCCTTGGTGTATTCCGACGTCGCGATTTCGTTCAGGATGTACCGCCGTAGACCCGTTCGCATCTCATGATAGCCTGGAGATGAGCGCTCAACGAGGGCGTCGATGGGATCTATGAGGAGGTGGTTGTGGTAGACCTTCGAGTTAAGGAGTAATTGTTGGAGCCCCTTCGCGATCGTGAGCTTCCCGATGCCGGGGTAGCCGTTGATGTAGATGAAGCAAGGCATTTTTGGGTAGGGTGAGCCTGATTTGCGCAAGCCCTCTGTGAATGTGATTTTCGTACTGGCTTTTCGCTTGAAGGGGTTGTTGATCGTGAGGAAATGCGGTTGTCTGTATTTGAAGTTTGACGAAAGGTGAGTCACTGTTATGCTTTTAACAATCACCGAGCCCTGCCAGTGTGGCCACCCAACACCGCGCCCCAGAAGGTCAAACCGACGACTCAAACTTTGATCATGCAACCAATCTCCGTAAATCCTGCTCAAGAGGATCAAGAACTCCAGAAATCACATCCCCTTGAAAACAGCATGAGTTCCCAGCTGTACCAATTTGCATATCCGATCGTAGACATCGCTCGACCGCACTGTAGTATCCAGAACCACCAGTCATCATGACTCTTCCCAAAAGCTTATTGGCAGCTTCGTAGTCAAGGATATGTCTCGGTAACCCGGGCTCTAATGTTTGAGTCTGGGGCGAATCTAGAGTTGCTATTGACTGGCCAAGCATGAGCTCGATGAGTAGTATTCCGAGATACAGCATAAATGGATTGGTTGATGATGCTGATCCATTGACTCTGGGATATTCTGGGAAGTGTCTGAGGACAAAAACATGCTGGAATTGATGAACACCACCCTTTTGGGCAATGAAGATATCCTCACTTCTTGGAATATCCGCAACCCAAGGCGTACCCTGCATCTGCAAAACGCCACAGGCAATCATCCAGGCCAGGCGTAGCTTATCACCGTAGAGCAGCGCTGGATCTTGGAGGACTTGCTTTAATGGTACCAGAGACCATTCATCACAACTTCCCAGACATTCAAGTGTATAAACATCATACTTCTGAGTTTTCGTCATGTAACAGTGCTGAATGTGTCCGCATCTCTCGCCTTGCTTTCTCTTCCCCATCGTTTGCATTGCTTCACAAAGATTGCTGATGTGTTTGGAACAAATGGGCTCAGACATTGTTCTAAGAGTGTTGAGCGTGAGGTTTGACAGGGCTGATTCGATGATAACTGTTTGCGATTGCTGGCTGTTTGTCGAAGAGGCAGTTGAGGGGACAGCAAACCCAACTGTCTTCCTCGAAGTAGATGTACTTTGTGCTGCGAAAGAAACCGACGAAATCTTCGAGTCCTGTCCGCTCTTCAAGAAAATTTCATTCCATTGCTTTGAAGTATTGACTTGCGATCCCGTCAAGTACGAGACTGCAAGGCGGAACTGCAGCTCCTTGATAATGTCCTCATCGTCATCCTCGGGTATAACAGTCCGTGATGGCGGTGTCAGCCTCAAGCCAACATCGTGTAGGCCAGAGCATTTGCAAGTCATTGTTGAACGCAGCGCATGATATATGCCACTTAGCATTCCGTTGACGAGTTTGTTAAGTCTCCCCTGTGATCGAGACTTTCTCTGTGACTCCAGATCTGTGTTGAGGACTGCCAGGCGCTGAAGAGCTGACACACCATCCCGAATTCTCGTCAAGACCTCCTCATGATTTGACTTTTGAAGGATGAATGTCGCTCGCTTGAACTGCTTTTTTATCGAAGAGCTTTCGGTCCATTCAGCCTGTTCCAGGTCAGCTGACGCACAATGTTAACCATAGCTTCCTACCTTTCCATCTGTGCCAACATTGAGCTTCTCCATCATCTCTTCGATAGCCTCCTTCATGTCCTGCACGCGATCATCGAATACCTGCAATGATGACCAGAGCCTCAATCGCAACTTATTGAAGATATCTTCTTCTCTCCAAAGATCTCCGAATGGATCTCGAATCATTTCCTCGATGCGTGTTTGTGGAGCAATTCCTGTCAACAGCTTCTCGCATATGTTCTGAAGATTCACATGTTCGGTCTTGAGAGTCAAGATGAGGCTCTTGAGGATTCGTTTGTAGGATCGGAAATTTTGCAGGGTGCCAAGACCGTTCATGTAGCATTGTAGTGCAGATACCACGATGGGTATGCTACCGAGCACGATACCAGCGACTTCAAAACCTGACATTGAAACGAAGCAGAAAGGTTGATTAAGGGACAAGAGTGTGAAAGAAGGATTTTGAAGCTCTGAGCCTGGTCTTATCCAGCTGCGCTGATTGAGGGTTGAAAAGAAGAGGGGTTGCGTTGCGGCTGACGTGCAGCTGAACCTGATCTGACCAACAGCACTTGCAGATAGCACATTCCCATGTGATGTGTCACTCCAACCATCCTTCCATATTTTCTGGGTCGACGAATCTCGAGACATCAAGCAGCGCACTGTCTTCATTCCTTAAACAACCATGAACACTATTGCTGATTATGTTTCGGCTTGTCTCCAAGAGTTCAACAGTCTCTGCAGCTCTACGACAACATGGCAAGATAGTACTCCAGATGGTGATACTCAGAGCGATGTATCGCTAGTGAAGCTGCAGAATGAGTTGAGCAGATTCAAAGTCTGGAGTGGCAACATCGGCGCCCACAAAAAAGGAGGAAGCTCTCTCGATCACAGGCTACGGGATGCGTCAAATATCCGGGATCAGGTGGTTGAGCTTTTAGAGGACTTGAGTGAGTCGCTAAAAGATGGTAAGCCTCCTAGATGGAGCTGCTCAATGTTCTCCTGACATCAATAGCCAAGGACATTCTTACGGGACAGACAACACCATGGGACCAAGACCTGGTCCCAGCTGAGTTTTCAGATGACGACTCCGACGAAGAATCATTTCAGGCTGACGCATCCGGAAAATCTGAGCTCTCGCAAATATTTGCTGCCATCGTTGAAGACATCAACTGTCTGTTCAGACTTTCGGTGTCCATTCACAACCCTTCTCCTCACGACCGTTTCAAGAAAGCCTGCTTGACGGACACGTCCGGTTACGAACCATTTGACGTCCAGCATGTATACAACAAGCTCTCCAAGGCGCCGAAGCCAATCGCAGAGAGACTTGGAAAGGCTATTTCTCGACGAAGACAGTACTTCAAATACAGAGAACTGCATCATGACAAATTGGTGAGTGGACTTGAACTCGATGACAAGGACCAAATGCAGAGTACCGTAGCCTCTTCGTTGCCAAAGAAGCTCAATGTAAATGAACCCATCTCTTTGGAAGATGGAGGGGATGATGCATCTGATACCGGAAGATCACAGACGTCTTGGGCAACATCTGCTGCGAATCCAGAGAGACGGAAGATACCTCCTCTTCCAGTAGAAGCCGAGAATGGACCTTTCGAGTGCCCATTTTGCTTTATGATGATATCTATCTCATCAAGGCACCATTGGAAGTTAGTTTCCCTTCCCTCGCCAATATCATTGTTACTAACATGAGATCACAGAAAACACGTATTCTCAGATCTATTTCCTTACATTTGCGTTGAGCTGGGCTGTCCGGCCCCCGACCAAGATTTCCAGAGACGTCACCAGTGGGCGGGACATGTCGAGAAATATCATTGGAAGACATGGGCCTGCAAGCTTGGATGCCACGAGACCTTTGACTCTTCGCAAGACATGAAGCGGCATTTGGCGCAAAAGCATTCAGAAACCACGGGATTGACTCCACTCGTCAGTCTTCTCACCATGTGCGAGAAGCCTAGGTTAGAGAACGAGCCAGCAGACTGTCCTCTGTGCGGAGAAAGACAATCTTCATTTAAACAATATCAACGACATGTTGGTCGTCACCAAGAGGATCTTGCTCTGTTCGCATTGCCCAATCTCCCAGGGGAACAAGATGAAACGAACGATGTGTCTGACTTCGAGTCTGTGGAACAGGACGATCTGGCCTCTGAATTACGGAGGGGCCTAGAGGCATCTTACTCTTATGTGACCCGTCTTTCTGACGAGAGCGGAGATGAGGCCACAGATGCAACTAAACGTAGCCCTCGATATTCCCGAGAGGGAGGATACGCTACTGTCGATGCCAAAGATAGTAGCAGTGACGGCATAAGTCCCTCAAAACCCAAATCTCTCCCATGGAAGTGTCCGGTTTCAACCTGTAGGCATCATTATTACGGATGGTTTACTGAGGAGGAGAGAGACCGCCACTACCGTGATAAGCATTCCCCTGTCATGTATGAGTGCATTTTTAAGCCTTGTCCCTACAAGTCAAAGCGAGAAATGAAGTGCATGCAGCACATGGAGAAGGTTCATGGCTGGGCCCATGTCCGTTCCCAGAGCAAGGTCACGAAGCTGCCTTCGATATCGGATATGGGCCTAGGCCCATATCCGATGCCAACACCTCTGGACACAGAGTCTGTAGACGAGCACATTGAGTACGGAAAGGATCCTATAACGCACCACCGCGTCGAAACGACTGCCCCTGTAGAGAACAGAGGGGTTTTCGATCCCGCTAATGCGGACGTTCTGCATCTTGAGCACAAGACATTATTACTTACACTTCACTTTCCGCAACATGATATCAGAGATGGCAAGCTGCGAGTGTCTAAGATCAGAGACCTCGCAGTAGGAATGTCGATTGTTCCTGAGAGTTTCAGACATCTTGTCGAGCTTTCTTGCAGAGAAACCAAACTGTTGGTCGATGATACACCCATTCGAAACTATGGTATATCAAGCGGCGATACGATAAAAATTGAAGTGCCGCAATTCAAAAATCCTGGTCAACTCAGCGGTTCAGCTGGTAATGACCCTGTGCTAGATAATGAGCACGGCACTGAGGAGAACATGGAACTCGAAGGGAAAGCAGAAAGTTACGAGCGCCGAGCAAAGTTCCCCTCGGAGTTACGACAGAGAACTTTGGTGGAATCTGGCGGCGATCAAGTGCCAGCCCCCGAAATTGAACCAGATCTCGAGAGAAAGAATACCCGCCATGCTTCTGGACCTAGCCAGCCACCTCAAGACGTCGGTCGCAATGTTATAAAAATCTCTACACGTCTTGTTAGATGTCCCACCTGTGCCTTGACAGGTAGAAAGATGTTGGTTCCTTCTGGGCGTTATTGCAGACTTTGCGGAACACTATGTGTGGATGGGGATACTCTGGACGTTCATGCCTCGTCCAGAGCGACAAACGTCAGTGAGTACGAGGAACAGCTGGTTTCGACCCGTGAAGGACCCAAGAAGAAACAAGTATTGTGCCCAGGCTTCTTGGCCAACGGCTATTGTATAGATGGAGCTAAATGCCTCTTCATTCATGATCCGGCCATGATATCCACTCCCAATCCGTCAAGCAAGCAAACTAATACCGTGGAGCCTTTACCGGATCCTGACCTAACGATGAACAGAATGGAACTTAATGTTTGGAAGGCTTTATGTGCGGTAGAGGATGAATTGGAAGTAGGATGGCTTCCGATATGCAGAGAGGCCATCAACTCGGATGATGGTTCAGAAGAAAAGCGGACAGAGAAGCTCGCCCTTATTAATGGAATTTATTCCAACATCATCAAGAAGTTGGGGTATATCAAGGAGCCTGACGATCCTGATATCAAAGCAAAGAGAAGGCATATAGAGGAGAAGGTCAACAAGCTTTTAGCTAGGCTCGGTGTGGGTGGGGAGGCTGTATTTTGATTTCCTTGTCTCACCATAGCCCACGTAGATATGCTTGTGAACGGCCACATGTTGACCCCCCGAGGGACTTGCTGCCTGCTCAAGAGAGTTCCGAGACCCGTACGTCTCGCTTCGGGGGCATGTGATATATCACCAATAGGAGGGAAGGTATTGTGAACGCTGGGAAGAGAAAAAGGCGTCTTTAAGAATGTCATTCTGCTATATAGTCCTTTACGATACTAGTAGAGTAAGTTTTATTAAAATAGAAAATACGTATGCCAAGTTCTTGGGTTTCCTGCTGTAACACCGCTCTTTTTATAGATAAATAGTGGACTATCTGTTTTATAGCAGTTCCAGTTGAAACGTTGATTCAATTGTGTTAAGGCATTGTTGTGCCTCTCTTGCTAGCTTTCTATAGAGAGACACTTCTAATTCAGGAAAGGCAGCTCCTTTCCGTGAAATGCCTTGTTAAAAGGTACCCTGTGGTTTGACAGTTCCGTGGATTCCGGCGGAACTAAGAACTTGGCTAACAAGCCGAACATGTTCCGTGGAACGTTTGAGATGTGGGATATTATGAGAACTATACGTTTTAACCTGTTCCGTAATACATTTTATTAATGAGGGCGTTATAGTATGTGATGAACCCCATGATCCGTGAAGGCCACAACAATCATTCGATTAATTTCCTGCACCCCATCACCGTCATGTCCCACATTCATCGATCGAAGGATCATGTGCACATCCCTATTGATCTTTCGGTATCTGAAGCATTTATTCTAAAGCCTGCAGAGCCTATTCCCAGAGACAAGATAATATTCGAGGAAGCAATCACAGGGAAGACCATAACCTATCATGCTTTTAAAGAATATGTTCTTCAGACGGCTTGTTGGCTCAAGCACAGTCTCGGTGTTGATCCTGGAGACGTAGTCACCATAACATCGCCAAGCTGCATTGACTATGTCGTCGCGGCCCATGCTATCTGGTGGCTCGGCGGGGTCGTCTCATTTGTCAACGATGCCTTGTCGCCCAAGGACATGGCATATGCACTGGACTTGGTTCGGCCAAAGGTTGTTCTTTCTGGGCTTTCCGTCATTGATAAAGTTTCCGGTAGCTTGCGAGTGTCATCGATATCGACTTCAGCCTGTCGCATTGTCCCCATCGATCATACGCGCACATGTTCACATTCCGAAGGACCCCCATCAAAGAATATCCATCATCCATATTTCAGCCCCTACTCTTTGCAGGGAGGGGACAACAGGGACGTCCTCGGAGCAATAGTTCTCTCCAGTGGCACTACGGGTCGCTCCAAGGCTGTCATGATATCCCACCATAACCTCATCGCCGTCAATTACCAATTGCGTGCAGATAACCCGCAGAATTGGCGCCACGACATGCGTGAGGTATTCTTCCCCCCTCTCTCGCACATCTATGCTACCTACACCGTCATAAATGGCGCTCCGTGGTTGGGATACTACGTCTGTCTATTACCCCGATTCGATCTAGAAATCTATCTTCGATTAATGTCAACACGCAAAGCGACTTTAGCGCGGCTGGTGCCCCCCGTTGCAAAACTTCTCGCAGAAAGCCCCCGAGTCAGGCTATACGACTTTTCATGTCTCGAATACTTCTCCTGCGCAGCGGCGCCTCTCAGTGTATGTATATCATGTCGTGTTTGCTTCTTAATAACTCATGTCCGCATAGGATAAAGTAGCTTCAAAGTTGAGGAACGCGTTCCCTAACGTCATGCTATGTCAAAGTCAGCATTCTATCCTTATTTCCCCCGTCCTATTTCCAACTAGCTAACGCTTCAAAGCGTACGGATGCACAGAGGCTTCTGGTGCCTGTGTACAAAGTGGTGTGCGAGACAAGGATATGCCATCTAATGCCACGGGGCAAGCAATTGCAAATGTTGAAATGAGGTTTCTCGGTGAGCAAGGTAACGACGTAGGACCCAACGGACCAGGAGAAATCACACTAAGAGGTCCCAATGTCATGATGTAAGCAGCACCGTACTCTCTCGTCTTCATTGCAGCTGCTGACAGTGACCTAGGGGATATCTTAGAGATGCGGAGGCAACTGCAAAAGATATGCTTCAGGGTGGCTGGTACAAGACAGGAGACCTAGGATACATCGATTCCAAGGGCTTCTTAGTCGTTAAGGACCGGTTGAAAGACACAATCAAGTACAATGGGTGAGTTTACCCATCTGGCCTACATTGGAGAGGCATCGCTTACGCATTTTGATTAGGTTCCAGGTGTCACCCGTTGAGCTCGAAGAGATACTGGTTCGTCACTCAGATGTTGAAGAGGTAGCTGTGTGCGGTGTTTGGAGTGAGGAAGCCTCTTCTGATTTAGTTCGTGCTTATGTGGTTCCCAAGAAGGGAGTCGAGCCATCTGCTGGCACAGCTAAGTCAATTACCGAGTTTCTGAAGGACAAAGTGTCTGGTTACAAACAACTCAGTGGTGGCGTGATTTTTGTAAACGAGTTGCCGAAGAGTGCAACTGGCAAGGTTCTCAAGAGACTCTTGAAGGATGTGCAATCAGATTCGTGGAGGCCAGAGAAGTGCCTGCCGGGTTCCAAGTTGTAACATATTAGGCTAGTATAGGTTATTGATACCGTGTTATTCAACTGGTTTTATGATAAAGGGTTCTTTCCTGTAGGCCTCTTGCTATGCAAAATTCTCAATGTGCAGTGTTGAACGTAGAATCGTATATTGATATTGACAAGGGGTTTTGGTAGCAACACACCTTCAAGAATTTTCATTAATATCACATATTAGGAAACAGTTTACATCAATGCCGTTATTTTTATTTTTATTGCTATTGGTTTATTGTTTCATAACAGGGGGAAACAGTTTAAATAGGACAAGTTGAATAGAAGCATGGTATGGGAAATGATTTACTCTAGTATCCAAGAGCTATCTATGCAGCCACGACAAGCAGGGTTCCTTTGTACATGTAATTACAAATACCGCCCTCCGGCGCACTCAATACAAGACCCGGTCACGTATGCGGACAAGGGGCTGGCAAGAAATAAAATGACTCCAGCAGCATCTTCGACTGTCCCTGGGCGTGACAAGGGTATTTCTGAGACATCACGAAACTTTTTGGCAGCAGCAGGAATGCCTGTGCGGATAGTTTTCCCTCCAGCAACGACGGTTTCGTCACTTGTCGGTGGCCTTGTGAGTCGCGTGTCTATCCAGCCATAAGCTGCGGCGTTGCATCTGACGCCATACCTATGACTTGTCAGCCCTTCAGTTGCACGTAAGCACCACCAACAGTATTCATACCTAGCCCATTCAGACGCAATGGTTTTTGTTTGGCCAATAATACCCATCTTGGCTGTTGAGTAATTGATCTGGCCCATCTGTCCGTGTAAGCCCGATGTGGATGATATATTGATAACCGTCTTTGGCATGTCGTGGTTCTCTTTGGCCATCCAGTGTGACGACAGAGCACGAACCATCCGGAAAGGGACGTAGTTATGGATCTTCATGATGACATCAAACTTCTCGTCATCCATTTTGTGAATTGCCGCATCGTAGCAGAAGCCAGCGCCATTAACTAGACAGTTGATCTTGCCAAAGGTTTCGATGGCAAATGCAACAACCTTTTCCGCGAAGCCTACTTCAAGAGCGTCACCGATAACATAGGCTGCCTGGTGACCCTTGGACTTGAGTTCTTGGACGGTGTCGCTAGCTTTTGTCTCATTGACGTCGGCAATGACAATGATGGCACCCTTGGAAGCGAGAAGGCTCGCGGCAGCCTTGCCAATTCCTGTAGACACGACAGTTACTACCTAGGCAGTCAGATATGGGAATTCTCGGAAAGTTACCTTGAGCGCCACCAGTGATCAACACAACATGACCATCAATTCTATTGCACAATCAATGAGACTCTTGATCAAGACCAATAAACTGAAGTGTAGACATACCTTGAAGGGTCGCTGCTTACTGGACGAGACTTTTCATCCTGATAAGGCCCTAAGTGATTTGCGATGTTCTGTATGCGGCTTGACATGGTGAATGTGCTACTCGATGTTGATCTGTTTCTTCTTCTTCGTCTCTGCTCATGGTAACGGAACAATCTTTACTTAAGCTATGTACGGCGTCAATTCGTGTAAAAAGCTCTGAGCTACATAGCAATAAATTCCGAACGACCAATCATCAGTTCCGACACTCGACTCGGGAGCTTCATTCCGCGGAACATTCTGCACGGGATTGCCGGAACACTTTTGCAATCGGAACCAGCAAAACAACTAATCCCAATATGTCTAGAGCTATGAGCTTACACTCATTACTGTAAATTGTTCAAAAAAGAGCAGTTTCCTAACAACGACTCACAGTTCACTCACTGCACTACAGTATTAGTTTCTTTGAGATTAACGTATACAAAATGACCTCTACACTTACGAGTAATATTCCTTTTGCTGATCCTGTTTGGCATAAAGATCAAACGCATCCCCATTACAAGGAGTCTCACCGAAAGCTCCAGCGGTTTATCAGAGAGTACGTCGATAGCGAGATCACTCCCAATGCCGCAGAATGGGAAGCTCAAGGCTTTGTTCCCGATCAAGCATATGCCCGTCACGCCGAGCTTGGCTTCCTCGCGGCTGCAGTGTTTCCCCTGCCTAAAAGCTCCTTGAATGGTGTTAGACTTCCTGCCGACATTCCAATCGACGGTATGTTGCCAATGCCCATTCTGTGGCCAAGCTACTCACATATGTTCAGAATGGGATGAGTTTCATGATGCCATTGTATGTAACCACTGGTTTCTTGACCAAACTGGGCTGGATGAATCCAGTTGCTAATTGACATAGTTGATTGACGAAATTGCCCGTTGCGGTTATCTCGGCGTCATTTGGGGTATCAACAGCGGCGCCACAACTGGGGGTGCGCCAATTTCAACATACGGAACGGAAGAACAGAAGAGAAACTACCTCAGACCCTTGTTGACTGGACAGCAAAAGCACTGCCTCATGGTGACTGAGCCTGACGGTAAGTCCATGGCCCAAACTCGGACTAATTTAGAACTTGCTGACGAGACATGGCACAGCTGGGTCGGATGTTGCTGGACTTACTACTACAGCTGAAATTACCGACGACGGAAAGCACTTTGTTATCAACGGGCAGAAGAAATGGATCACCCAAGGGCAGAAGGCTACACACGCGCTCTGTGCCGCACGCACTGGAGGCCCTGGCCACAAAGGACTCACGGTTTTCCTTCTCGACATGAAGACGAAAGGAATTTCGCTCAAGAAGATGATCAACTCTGGCGTAGCTGCGAGTGGCTCTACCTTTGTCAACTTGGATGATGTTTTGGTCCCCGTCGAAAACATCCTTGGTAAGCAAGGGCAAGGTTTCGAGATTATCATGTCCAGTAAGTCAAGGACTTCTGTCAGGAGAGCTAAACTGACCCTTGGTGCTTAGCCTTTACACACGAGCGTCTCTGGGTTGGAATAACAGCCTTGCGTCTGTCCAGAGTAGCTTTGGAAGACAGCTACCGATATGCTCTTCGTCGAGAAACCTTTGGCAAGAAGCTCTTCGAGAACCAGGCTATCCGACTCAAGTTCAGCAAAATGAGCGGGTTGATAGAGCCGGTCCATCATCTGATGGAGGACTTGGTGCGCCGCTCAGTTCTTGTGCCGGCTCTTGAGTTTTCACCATGGGCTGCCCTGCTCAAGATGCAAGCAGCTCACAACCTCGAGACAATCTCCCGTGAAGCTCAGCAGATATTTGGTGGGCTGGGCTACTCTCGTGGAGGTGCTGGAGGCCGGGTAGAGCAGATCAGTAGAGATGTCAGGGTCTTGGTAGTTTCTGGTGGCAGCGAGGAAATCCTGCAGGATATGATTGCCAAGCAGCAGAAGAAATTGGCCCGGTTGTAAGTAGTCAGGGGAAAGATGACAAGGGTGGAATAGAACTAGAAGACTTAATATATTGCTAGAACTCGATGCTCTGATAATACTTACAGTGCATTGCACAACGCTCGAAGTTTAACTAGAGCTCACTTCTTCCCCTCCCTGCAAGCAATGGTCCTATATTTGGTGGGAATTATGACAGCTGGCTAGGTCTACGGGTAGGCCGGGCCGCTATCCTAATTAGTGGACCGGCGCTGACAACGACCAGGGGGTGTCCCTCATCATATGATATGATATGATATCATGCCATGGTTGCTCTGTTTGAAGATGACTGTCAGACAAAGGCCTCAATCTTCAAACATGCATTTACTCGAAGGTCTTTGTGTCCCGACCCCCCTCATTTGATGCTGCTGTTTCTGCTGTTACCTTGCTTTACATTTATTATACGATCATGTCAAACCAACCTGCAGGAAATACAACACCGCCTGCGGTGCCGACATCAACCACTGCCTACATAAAGTCTCCTTCGAAATCTCCGTCGAGATCTCCCCCGGCTCAGGGCGAACTAGACCCCGCGGACGATTCTGATGTCCGTCCTTCATGCCCCCTTTATATTGAGGACGGTACTGACTTCCGAGCAGCATGACTCTCATGGGGATGTCGACTCTTCCATTGGGACCGACACGTTAGTGACCGTCGAGACAGTACATATTCCATGTTTCTTACAGTCCTCACAGCGAGAGCTCAACCGCCTCTGTTTCTGCAAGCATCCTTGAATACCGTCGCAGCCAGGGGCGTACGTACCACAGCGACAAGTTCACCGCGAATTACTTCTTCCCCAATGATGATCAACAAGTCGAGTCTATGGACTTGACGTACGACTTAGCCCATACCTGAAGGTGCATTAACCCGGCGCTAACTAAGAAACAGACACCATTACTTGACGCTTCTTTTGGACGGTGAACTGTTTCTTGCCCCTTTCAAGATGGATTCTATACAGGTGAGGTGCTCTGGATAAAAACCCAAGCTGGCTGAAAGTACCTGTGCTGATTTGTATAACGCTTCTTGAAGCGAGTTCTAGATGTTAGAACCGGAAGCGGTGAGTTCTCAACTGTTTCTCCTTTGGATCACCACTAACTGCTTCGCAGGCATATGGGCCATGTATGCCGTTATGACAAGCCCTGTCATAGCTCATGCTTACATTACACAGTGAATTTGCCGACCGATATCCCAAAACAGAAGTAATTGGCACGGATCTGTCTCCTTGCCAACCCCAATGGGTACCCCCGAATCTCCGTTTCGAAATTGATGATGCCACGCAACCTTGGACGTGGAAGGAAGATTATTTCAGCTTCATTCATATCCGATATCTCTTTGGTGCTATCAAAGACTGGAATAGTCTCTTTAGAGAGGCATACCGATGTTGTGCACCAGGAGGATGGGTCCAGTCAGGCGAGGCCGACGTCACATTCCGTAGTGATGATGGAACAACCGAGCTGGAACCTGTTTTCAAAACCTACCAGAAGCTCTTTGAAGATGGCAGTCAGATTCTAGGCAATCCCTTCTTTGTCCACGATTTGCAACAGAAGGCTTTTGAAGAGGCTGAATTCACAGATGTTGAGACCGTTGATTACAAGGTATGTTTCTCTGAACTTGGCTGCAGTTAACTAAAACGGTATCTTGCAGTTCCCCATCGGCGGTTGGCCCAAAGATCCAAAACTCGCCGAGGTTGGGCGGTTTGTCAAGGCCACGCTGGAGAACGATTTGGAGGGTAAGACAACCATTCAACCAATATTTGACTATTGCTAGATTTCTCACGCCTGATAGGTTACACTCTTATGATGTGGCAGGACGTTTGCCAATGGCCCAAAGATGAATACCAGGTGTTTCTTATGAGTTTGCGTAAGGCGATACGCAACCCAAAGGTGCACAGTTACATGACTGTGCGTTACGTGTACGGTCGCAAGTAGGCGAGCTATATTGGCGATCTTCAAGTGATACAATATTGTGGGAAAATTTCTGTGCCACGATTCTTAGCTCTCAGCCACGGGTCTTAGATACAAAGAAGATATCTAAGGTTTAGGAGGACAGACAACCAGCCAGAAATAATCTGTTGTTGGGTAGGTAGAACACATCAAAATGGTCTCTATTCAATGTTAAGCAAATGCTATCTGGAATTATCTATTAGGTCATGGTGATTTCCTCCCAGCAGTTATCCTTTACCGCTTCGCCTTCCATGATTCCGTGAACATAGCTATCTCCGACCAGCTGATAAGTACCGTCAGCTCGAGGCCTCAAAACCAATGGCACCGGACAAGACGAAACCACCCAGACACTGTCTCCTTCTAGTGCAGATGAGAAAGCCAGTCCTATATACCCTTCATCTGTCAGGAAAACTCGTCGCTGACCAGCATATGTTCCTAACAGCGACGCGTACTCAGAAGCCAGTGTAAACGTGTCGGCGAGTTCCTTAGCCACCACGGACGTCCACTCTAAGTCAAAGTCCGAGGAAAAGCCCCCCAGTGAGGATGTATTCGCCATGTACGAGAATATTGACGACAGCTGTGAGTCTGGAGGATCAGAAGCACCTAACTTTTGCAGCATCTGTTTTATCCATTCGATACTCGGAAGCATATTGCAAGCTTCATCCCCATCCCGGGCCACGAGAGACTGGAAGTTTTTCAATTGCTCCAAGATTGAAAGTCGTCGATCGATTGTCGTGGAGGTATCCCAGACCCGCAAGCATTGAAACAAGATGAAGGATAGCCAGGCTTTAAAGCAACCGCCAAGCACCGAAATATCTGTGATTGAATCGTGTATATTTGCGCCAAAGATGAAAGTACGCCAACAAGCTTCAATGCTGAGCTCACCAGTTGCTTTGTAGCGCTTACCACATCGCAGTACAAGGGCCGCAAAAGGTTCGATATTGAAATAGTAAGCGAGTTCGTAGAATTGATAAGACCATGGGAGGATCTGCCCAACACGCTGAGCTTGCACAGAAAGCCTCGAGCCAGTGATGCTAAACCCCAGAGAGCCAATCTCGCTGTATCGTGATGCGTCCAATCGATCTTTGGTGCTGCCACGGGGAAAAAGGATAGGGACAGTCCTAGCAGCAGAGGGCTCTTCGGAGAAATTAGGCACCCATGAGGGTATACCCTTTGAAGGTAAATTCAGCATGCCGTGATGAAATTCAGCGAACCCAGCCAAAGAGACAAAACCCAGGTGATTACAATGATTTAGGATGTTCGTCGCGGCCGCTGTAAATACCTCGGCTACTGAAGCATCGTAATTAACTTCCAGGTCGCATCGAGGAAGTCCCATGTGGCTCGCGGCAATATTAACCATTCCCAATAACGAATAAACCCGATCACGAGCATTTGTTACCTTGAACTTATGGCACACCATCATCATGTACGCCAAGTGAGAACTAGCGGTCGTTTTCCAATTATCAGCGCCAGTGAGATCCTCGATAACAGAAACCAGTGGGTGATCTTTGGGATTCTTCAAACTTTCGAGGGACATCTTGATCACGGTGATGAAGTGAACAGCGTAAGGTCCCGGCGACCATGAAAGCTGCTCCACCTTGACCATGGCCAATGTCGCGTTGGCAACCCAGCCAAGTCTTTTGATCATCATCAATGCAGAGGCGAGCTGTTCCCAAGAGATGCATTCGCTGTCTCCCAGGAACACAGACGTCTGCCGAGCTAGGACGGTCTCTTGAATCACCCAAGCTCTGCGGAACCAATTCCGCTCCAGAAGATCAACGAATGGCTTCCAGGCTTCAGAAGGCATAGGTGGAAGGCCTGAAGTTTTGATCTCGCTTTTGTCCAGGCTCAATTCACTTCCATGCGTCTCGTCGTCCAAGCAGGAAAGCTTCCGCATCATATCAATGGCCTCAGCTGACTCTTTTCCGCCAGCACCGAGCCAGATATCGACTCGCTCTGCCATGCTGTAAATCTCGCTCATGATGCCGACCTGGATCTCGCGCTCCCTTCGGTTGGTCTGATCAATACATATTGCGTCGATCCACAAATACCAATCAAATTCCTCGAAGCGCTTGAGCGCACCGAACAAGTTTGCTTGGACGTAGAATCTATCGCCGTTGACCAGGATGCATGAGTCCGGGTCGGTACATTTGCCCTGCCCCTCTGGCGCACCCCATGTATAAGACAGTGCGTGGTAGCCAAGTGCCTTTGCCTCATCCAGAGAATGAGTGGTCAGGTCGATGTTTAACCTCTCTGACAAGAGACCGCGTGTTCGCTGGCGGATTTGTACCAAACGAATATGCGTGGAGTCGAGTGTTGATTCGTATTTATACCTGGTACCAAATGTACTGCTTCTGCGGAAAGTTGTCCATGGCGATGGGGTCATTCTTGGCAGGTGGAGTTGAAGTTAAGACTAAGGCCTTGGGAACTGATTTGTCGAGTGAATAACGATAAGAAAAGAAACAATCCTTCAAGGTAAATGTCAGAATGCTACGATATTAATTTTCGCATTTCCCCTTTTCTCTGCATAAATAAGTAGTGCCTTATTGGCTCACTGTTGCCGCGCGCTTGAATATGGCAGAACCAACACGGCTGAAGCGATTGTTAGGTACTTTAACCGCCGTCCATCATAGGCTAATCTAGTACTGGTAGACATCCATATACATTTTCCGATTAAAAGATCTCATGCTAACTAAGCCTCTATACATCAGATTAAATATTCCGATTTCGGTTTCTGGAGTTGGTTGGCCCAATATCAGATCTGTTTCTTGAGGTTGATGCGGTTCAACTTGGCTCTCTGAGACAGCATATGCCCAAAGAGGATGTAAAATGCTATGATAGAATATCAGTATAGTGACAATAGGCAGATCATCAGAGTTCGCGTACCTGGAACATAGATCGCTAATCCAAACCAAAGGAGATACTGATACGCTGGATTCCGAGCTTGAGATGGCTGGATGACTTCATATACAAGTTTCATCTCAGAGAGAATTCCAATGGGGTAAAGGACGATGAACATGTTGTATCTGTCATCAGTCAGTATATTCCTTGTGTTACAATGCTCTATGCTTCTCACCTTAGCCATGTCAAGCCAGCTGGCACAGATCCCGTCCCCTCCTGAAGAGTAAAATAGAAGTATCGAATCGCATCGGCCGCATTCCAAGCCATGAGCATAAGACTATACGCAGTCTCCCCAAAGCCAACTTCCGGATAGTTTCGTGTGATAGCCCAGACAATCGTGTTTCGACCAGCTACTTGCAGCGCAGTTGTAGCGGGAGCCGCACGGACAAGACCGGTGACAGCATGGATAATTTCCATTACAGTAAAAGTCTCAGTCCATCGTGCTGTGACGTTGAGCTCATCCCACACAGCACCATTGCTTTGGGTTAACCACAGATATGCTGTCCTTAATAGAAGAGCTGTGCGAAGAATGGCTGAGATGGAGTTATAAAGGAATAAATACGTGGATGGCCTGGACTTGGATTCAGAAGTTGGCAGCGCCATCTTTGCTTTGAATAAAGAAGTTTGAAGATGTAAGATCAAAGATCCGGATACGAGACAGTCTTATTGAAAATTCCACGATCACGCTAGGAAGTCCACTAAGGCGGATTGAGTTATACCGAGGCTGACGCTTGAGAACTTCCAAATCGAGATGCGACGCCGGATATTAAATGGAGACAATTAATTAGGTAAATTTAGGATAGACATGGGCAAGTTTAGTGTAGATTTGGTAGATCTCTAGACTACTCTTTTGGCAATCAACTCCAATTTCCAGCCAGTTAGAAGTCTTCTTGCTCTTCTAAGGGTGCCTTAATAGCCCTGGGCCGTGGCGACAATTTTGGCTTTGATCGCCGAGGCTGTGTTACTCATGTGCGTGTCCTCGCCCGTGCTGGGGTCACCATTGTTTTGCAGAGAAAGTATCGTATTACCATTGACCCTAGTGGTCTGGTTCAAGTTAAACTCATCATAGTAATAGAGCGGCCGTTGTGATCGACGGCGAGATCTCGAGACTCCATGGCGACCGATAAGGCCCAGGAAGAGTCGGCGATGGCTGCATCCTATGCAAACATTTCGGGATGACAACCCATACTTCCATTATGGTTGAAAACTTCTCTCATTTCGTAAATTTGTACATAGCGGGCCTTGGCAGCCAACGGCCAACATGCTTTGAGATTGAATGTATTGCCATCCATGCTTCTACCTGCTCCAGGGCCGGCCTACGCGATGGTCTAAACCAATCACAACAGTGTTTGAAAACAACATGCACACTTGTGTATGGAAAATCAACACTCGTTGACAATCATAGTATAGCAAACAGGAGGTCTGTTGCTGTTGGCCGTCCGGTGTAACAGCATGCTCTGAATGTCGCTCATCTACAAAACTGTTTGTCATCCAGGCTGCTACCTGCCGAGTGTCGATAGAAACAAAAAAGGCCATCCTGAACTATAGAAATGTTGGGCGATGAAAACAGACGGCATGTGCCATCAATGCGGTCACCCATAGATGGACCGTATGCACATCTACTACAGACATGTGCCAACGACCTACCAGCACCGAGATGCGGCGATAGACAGAGATCTGAGTGAGAACGCCAGCACCATCCAACTCAAAGAGGAGGCCATCGAGGATTTCAAACTTCAACACTGACAGGTTGAAGAAGCGGCCATCCAGTTCGGTTTCTTTCTCAAGAGACACGCTATTACCCCTTAGAACGATGCTACCATCGAGTACCTCGACATGCTCATTGATCAGGAGAGACAGAAGATGCAGGTTGGTGGATCAAAGCAACGTCACAAAAAGTTGAAGTAGCAGAAAGCCGTTTATCTTAAGAGAGTGGAAGTGCTCGAGAAAGCCATGAAGCAGGGCGATGGGTCCAAACTTCTGGACGATAAGGGTGTGGCGCAGTTGTTCGACAGCCTTTACGGCCTGCCTCACTTTGGAGATGATCTCCGAAACATTGTCAAGATACAGGAGAGCGCGGCCGAGTCCTCGTATCGAGAGCGGTCGTACAATGTTTCGGGAGGAGCACGCTTCCACCGCCGCCGAGAGAAAGTCCAGGCTCGGAAGGACGAAGGTGGCAATGGAGATTATGAGCATGGATCTTTGTCTGGGAATATCATTCCAGCTTATGAGCCGCTCCCTGGGTCGTTTCGTGGGGAACCTAGTGGAGGCACTCTTAAAAGGGAACCTGGTGTGCGTGTCGTAAAGGTACATCGGCCATCTCCCAAGCGGGGATTCTGGAAAAGTATCACGAACTTTTTCTAGGGCTCTTGAAGGCGACCTGAGAACTAGGGGCCGGCGAAACTCGACGCCATCGTCATGAAGTGGAGATGGCAAGCAATCTAGATACAACTATTGTCATTTGTAGCTATTGACTAAAGCTATTATTCAGGGACGTTTCATCTTCAGAGATCGAGTATTTATTTATTCTAGCCTAGTAGAAATCGCATATTCCATTTGGGGATTCTGAGTAATCTGTTCGAGTGATTTCGATAGGAGTCATCATGAGGTTGTCCCTCATACCTTATCCTCATGACCACGGTGTTATTCTGCAGGGCCAACAATAAACCTAAGCTCCGCGATGAGTCTCCCACTCTCCATGATGACATCGCCTCGGTGCTCGATATATTTACCCGCCGAGTCAACAAGACCATATACCTTCAACTTTTCAGGGACCTGGAAGATTTGCTTCTCAGGATTTGCCTTGACTCTATCTCCACCTGTCCCAAAAGGCCCTAGCTTTCTTTCCGTGGTGTTGATGACCAAGTTGAAGATGACTTTCTTTTTAGCATCTTCAGCTAGTACTCCCGTATTCCACGACGCTCCTGTTATCACTTCGTCATCATCTAGGAAGATCGACTTCTTATTGCGACCAAAACCTCCGAATCGGATACCATCATGAGTCTCGGTCTCAGCATGAAGAGAGTCCACGGCGAAGTCGTAGGAGACGTCGAGTCTGATGATGTTTGAAGGCGCTGCTTTCCGCAATTCAAAAGCATGATTCGTGAGATCAAGGTCATCGCCCAAATATTGTCTTTGGTAGATCCTGTCGTAATCTCCCGTCCACTCCAAAGCTTGATCGGCGGCACTGTCGAAAGCCTTGATCAGAGACTGTATGGTCGTACCGAACTCTTTCAAGATGTCGAATGACGGGGCAGTCGAAGCACCTTCGGCACATTTTATAGCCTTGCTTGTAAGTTTTGAAATGCCATCGAAAATGGCCTTCATCATGATCGAATGTGCACAAGCATCCAGTCGTATCGCCGCGAGATCATGAATCGTTTTCGTAGAGTCTTCGTAAGGTAATTCCCCAGAGAACAATTCAAGTCCAATAATAGTAACATTGCAGTTTCCACTACTTGGCCGAAGGAAACGACTCATACGAGCCCACGGAAGACCCCGAGATGGTTGACAGTCTCTGGCAAGACGAAAGAGCGAAGCGACGGGCATTCGAGCATTGACAGGATAGCTATCAGCCGCGATGCCAAGTGTGCAACCGACGTAGTAAAAGAGTGCTGATGCACCAGCAAAGCCATGACCAAGGCCAACGGATACCAGGAAAAACCACTGCGCGAATGATAGAGACTTGCCGACACTCTCGGGGCCGCGATATTCGAAGCCTCCATCGAAGATAATGTTGTTGAAATCGCCAGATACGCTGAGAACCTGATCCCAAGTTTTACCCCGAGCGGCGGCGATGGCCGTCACTGCTCTGAACAGTTCTTTTGCTCTCGCCTCACAGGCTATAGCATGCATGCAATGTTGCTCATAGTAGGACTGACACTGCTTCGTCAATCCAGTATATCGTTGCCCGCGCTCGAATGTGCCCATCTTCATTTTGCGAGTATGACCTCTTAGAAAGAGGAGTCAGCTTTATTTTACCAGAACTCGAGTTCTTATCTTTCCCTTGGTCTTGGAAGAATCTGCCTAACTCAGCCGCAGCTGAATGTGACCAGCCCTAGCAGTTGAATCATGGCTTTTTGTAACAGACGTAATTGGTGAAGTTTTCGCTTAAATAAAGTATCCAGTGAGGAACAGGAACAAGCCTAGCGTGGTTGGCCCCTCATTTGTTCCACTGGCCTTGAACCAGCGATTAGTGTCAATGGCTATATCAATCAAGGCTACTATTATTCAATAAGTTGCGCTTCTTGATCTTTTTGTAATATAGAGGCTAACTTTGTTTGCTAGGTATCATGACTACAGAAACTATCTAACTTACCTTATCTCACTGCTCCCCTAGCAATGGCCAAGCAACTTCAATTTAGCTACCAGATACATCCTTCAGACTCGTATAGAGTGATCCTAACCGTAGCGCTAAGCTATTCCACGAGGCGTCTTCTCTAGCGAACATACGCGATCTTTCATATAATGCTCCGGAGTCGTGGTGATCTCATAGTTTCCCCATTTCTTCTGCTCATAGCGATCAAGCAGCGTAATCACCAACTTGTCCCTCTGCTTGCTCAGCGCACGCATCGACTTCATGAACTCCTTGTTTTCCTTGTCCTTCGTGACAACCACCTGCTTGAGACCAGGAGCCCACTCTGGGTGTGCACAGAACTCGTCTGCGCCTTCGCAGTGATCTGGACCAAGCCGCATGAGCTGGTACTAGACGGGGTGACCTCAAGGAGTCTCAGGTCTGTGCAGTTGGAGACCAAGCCGAGGAGCCAGCGTCGCCGACTTTGTTTACGCTGGGGAGACCTTTGGCCAGACGAATGACGGCTTCGTTGGTGAGGTCTCTGGCACTGTTCTTTGCGGTGTAGCTGACGTCGCTGAAATTGAAAATGAACTGCCATATCTTCTCACGAACGTGACGTGACAAGACCAACATGTCGTCGATATGGTCACTAATGCATTATGTCAGTACTTCCTTCTGTAGTATCTTGAATTGGACGAAATGGCAAAAACGTGCCTGTGGAATCGTACTGCCTGTGGTGGAGACTCAGAGGGCTGTTGAACAGAACACTCACTGCCAGAATGGACGGGAGGTTTAATTGATTATCAGGGACAAGTCTCGACGTGACGCGCCGCGAAGGCGGGGAAATACTTGAGGAGGTGGCTTAATTAAAGTTGTGCCACATCTGATCTGCCAATCGAATAACACTTACATACGGACCAATTCCCGCGACTCAAGGTAAATCGCATATATTGGACAGACTAATTGGTCTAGGGAATCTTGGGACAGTAACGTCGGTCACTCCTTTGTTAGGATCTATCATTTTGCAATCCTGTCCGCTATCCAGGATTAAGCTCTTATGGCACAGGCCCTGTAACTACGTGTGCCGCCTCACTAACACATTCGTCGTGTCGTGCAGCGTCACTCTCAGACAGCCGGTCTATATCTGATTTATCCTTCAAAAACGGCACAAGTCCTTACCGTCCGTCAGGGACTTTTGTCCTTTTAGATCATTACATGAAAGTTGACATACCTCCACCTCTGGGCGCCTCAGCGAATCAACGATGCCCGTTGTACAGGGTAAACCCTCGCTCGATGTTGGTCTCACAGCCATCACTGGCCCTGTCTTCTTCCCAGCAGGCCATTACATGCAACACTTCAAGCCATTAAAGTTTGCCTAAATGAGCATTTCCCAAGTGGCCCTTCCCTGTAGCTGTAGGTCACTCTCTTGATGAATTAAGCTCGAATGCTTCCGTGTCATCCGTGACATAATTTGGAGGTTGAAGTTAGATTAGCGACAGTGCACGGCCGGCAGTTCTCTTTATGCGTAATGCCGCTGTCGTGAAAACTCAAAGCGTAGCATTGCGGTATAACTGAGAATATCTAATTTCTCTCTCGTATTTAGACCTCAGGACAGTGTAGACCGAACTCTGTTTTTGAAAGATCGCAGTGAACTTTTTAGAATCACTGAAGAGCGGCGATTAAAGATAGTGGAAAAGCACTTCTTTTTCCTTGTGATTTTATTATTCGGCGTATATAACACTCTGCTGGAACAAGGAATCGCAAATGACGGTTTGGCCTTGTCAACAAGTTGAAAGGAATTAAAGAACGTGCATATTCTTCCTAACAATAGTTTGATTTCTCTGCAGCAATCTTACAGTCACCCCATCTACCCATGTTGTAGTGTACGATAAGCTTTTCGCCAGCGCCGCAGCGGGCGACGATAGCGCAACTTACATCTACCCAAGCAAAATAAGCGTTTTATGGCATTGTTTCATTTAATCTTGTAAAGACAATGTAACTGCGAGCAAACTCACTCTCAAAGGGATAAAAGGTCACAGTCCCTTCACCATATGGATCTCACTCACAAGCTAATATCCTCGAATCGATTTCATCTGTAAAATCACTTCCACTCGTTACCAACATGCGTCTCAACCAACTCCTTCTCCTTGCTGGAAACCTGCTACCAGTCTTTGGTGCAGCAACCAAGTCTTCCGCTTCAGCCAAGGCCCCCGAGCCTCAGCAACCGGGCATTGTCTCCAACTGCAAGTCATACTACCTTGTACAGAAGGGTGAAACCTGCTCTGAGGTCGCTGCCAAGAACAAGGTTTCCCTGTCTGACTTTCAGACGTGGAACCCCAAGACTGGTACTGATTGCAACGCCCTTTTGGCAAACGCATACGCTTGTGTTGCTGTCAGCGAGACAAAGGGTTCATCCTCAGCAAAACCCCCAGCGAAGAAATACTCGCCTACCCAAGTTGGCATCGCCAAGAACTGCGCCAAGTACGCTCTCGTTGGCAAGACCACGACCTGCAAGACAATCGAGACGCAGAACAAGCTCTCCTTTACCGACTTTTACAAATGGAACCCCGCGGTTGGCAAGCACTGTCAGGGTCTCAAGAAAGGATACTATGTCTGTGTTGGCCTTGAAAAGGCTACGACTCCGACTCCGACCACTCCTGAGAATGTCACCGGCAACAATGCGCCTTCGCCGGTTCAGAAGGGAATTACCAAGTCGTGCAACGAATACCATCGTGTTTCCAAGGGTGACACTTGTTCTGCTGTTGCGTCAGAGTTTAAGATCGATTTGGATGAGTTTTATCAGTGGAATCCTGCTGTTGGATCCAAGTGTGAAAACCTATGGGCTGGGTACTATTACTGCGTTAGCATTGATGGCGAGAAAGCAAAGGGAAGTGTACATACTCCCTCCTTTAACTAGAGCGGTGTGTATCGTGATTAAGGGACCTCGTTCAGTATTGCAATATCTATTCCAAATTATATAAATAATAGTAATTAGCTGCCGTTAGATTATATCAGGGGCTGTGTACACTAAATTGTTGTTCCAAAAGGATTGTGTATTGACGGTCTATATTATTTACATGTGTTTTATCTACTCCGACTAATGCATTTCTCTAAAACAACATGCCTAACCCAAGGAGGGCTCCAGCGACTAATGCCAAAGCCATGCCCTGATGTCTGTTGGCTCCTGAAACACTGACTGGTGTAGATGGTGCGTCTCCAGCTCCCGATGAACCAAGGCTGTGTGTGGACTTGGGTGCCTCTATCTTTTCGGTAGCACTCGCTTCGGCGGTGAAGGTTGTGGAGAAGCCCTGCTGACCCTGATGAATAGGCGACGACAGTGCCGGGCTCACTAGGGTACCAGTGTGATATGCGGGCTGAGGCTCGCTATTGCTGGGCTTTGCTGAGCCTTGACCGGGAGCAGATGGCTGGCTGTTCTTGTTGTCTGGATAGCTGGCCTGTGATCCCTGGGTGGATGCAGGAACAGAAGGCTGCTTATTGCCTTGTTCTGGCTGGGAGTGGCCTGGTGATCCCTTCGTAGGTTGTGCTATAGGATAACTGTGACCGCTAGCATCTACCTGATAACCACCAATACATCCCGCAGGTGTTGTAACCACTGGAGGCCCATAGCTCCCACCGTTACTGTGAACGGTGACATATGTGGCAGTAGTTACTGTTTCGGCAACTACACCGGTGGTGCAAGTGACATACTCGACTAAAGTCAGGTAAACAGTCCAGACGCTGTCAGTTGTAGTGCAAGGCGTTGGCAGATGACTTTCGGATCCCGTCTTAATGATAGTGACACCAGAGGTCGAAAGTGTCTTGGAGCCAACGGCCACGGTTGAAGAAGAAGAACCGGAAGATGAGGCTACCTGGCCGTAGGTTGTATAAATCTCAGTCACTGCAGTCATGGAAGACGCAGGTAGAGAGGAACCTCCCTCGCTTGTGACAGAGCTTGGCAGAGATGTTGACAGAGAGGCCTGGCTCTCTGTAGTTAGAGAGGATGGTGATGAAGTAGTGGTAATAGTCGAGGAAGTGGAAGTGGTAGGTTCTGATGGTTGAATGGTTGTAATGGAGGAACTCTGGCTATCCGTGGATGGCGTTGTGGGTTGTGTCTCGGATCCTGTCACTGTAGATGTAGTTGCAGTAGTCAAGGTCTCAAGAGATGACGTCTCATCGTCGCAATCGTCGGTTGATGTCTCAACACTGGAGGTACTGATGGAGAATGAATCTGTAGTAGCAGTAGTAGCAGTGATGGACTCCGCAGAGGTCGAGGTATCTGAGGTTATTTCTGATGATGACGACGGCTGGGATGTTGTTGATAGTGTTGTCGATGCTGACAAAGTCTCTGTAGATGACAACCCTGATGCTGTATCTTCTGACGATGTTGCCTCAGATGTAGCAGCTTCGGATGTAGCTTCTGCTGAAGTAACCTCTGTTGATACAGTGGCTTCTGCAGTACTAGCTTCTGTCGAAATAGCTTCTGATGTAGTTACCTCCGTAGATGTAGCCTCTGATGTAGTGGCCTCCGTCGAAGCCGCTTCTGTCGATGTAGCCTCTGATGTAGTAGTAGCTTCTGATGATGTAGCAGCTTCTGATGTAGTAGCCTCCGTCGATGTAGCCTCAGATGATGCAGAAGTAGAAACTTCCTGCTGCCCCTTGAGAGCAACATCGTTACCAATGAACGACCTAGTCGACGTATAGCTGTCGATTAAAGCACAGTCGCCGCTTGAGTCTATAAACAATGCAGCAATGCAACTGCTGTCACCGTCGCATCGATCCACGCAAGCTTGGAAGTCATCTCCCTGAGAATAGTAGGCAAAGATATGCCCACCGACTGTAGAAGTATCGCATAAAATGTTGAATTTGTAGTGGTTAGGGCCGATGTAAGTGCTGCCAGATAATTCACTGCAAGTGGCTGCCAGCACACTTGGAAGAAGAGACATGCTCAGGGCCCAGTAGGCCCCAAGGCGCTTTGACAGTTTCATGCTGAAAAAGTGTACAAAGAATACAGCATTTAGAGTGCTAAAGACGGGAAAGTGGATGGCTTATGCAGACCTTCTTATAGAGAGGAGAGAAGCTTTTCCAATGAATCTATTGGCTTCTCGGTCTAATTCGCTTATTTTCAGCTGTCCAAGTTTGCAGTAGTTAGCAGCTAGCCAGCGGTCAGTAACCGCACCATGACCATGTGCTGTTAAGCAGAGCGAGGAATATTGAGTTAATTTCCTTTTTTGCGCTTGTACAGTAGACCCCCTGAATTTTCGTTAGCCTATGACAGCCCCACCAGAGATAGTAAAGATGTCTCTATTTTTCTTAGATTTTTATATAATGTAAATAAAAAATATATTAAATAAATAATAGATATTCTAGGAG